>JAJAGP010002307.1:0-122039 GCA_025084515.1 Ancistrus triradiatus | reverse complement strand
CTGTGGCATTCGGCCCTGGGCATGTCCCCCTTTGAGGCCCAGTTTGGCTTTCCGCCTCCTCTCTTCCCCGACCAGGAGGCAGAGATCGGAGTCCAGTCCGCCAAACGGCTTGTCGACCGCTGTAAGAGGACCTGGTCTAAGGTCAGGTCCTCCCTCCAGCGCAGTCGGGAGGCCATGTGTCGTCAAGCCAATCGCAGACACACGCCCGTCATCTCCTTCCGTCCTGGCCAGAGGGTGTGGTTGTCCACGTGGGACCTCCCCCTCAAGGGGCCTTCCGGGAAGCTGGCGCCCAAATACATAGGGCCGTTTAAAATCAGCCGGCGGATCAACCCAGTTTCCTATCGGCTGGAGTTGCCCCCTTCCCTCAGGGTGCACCCCACCTTTCATGTGTCGCGCCTCAGGCCCTTCCTTTGCGGAGGGACGGCCCCGGCCGACCCGCCCCCTGGCCCGTGCATGATCCGGGGTTCCCCGGCTTATACGGTTCGCCGGTTGCTGGATGAGCGGCGGGTTCAGGGCAGCACCCAATTCCTAGTCGACTGGGAGGGGTCGACTGGGAACTCGTCCGGCAGTTCCAGAGGGACCACGCCGCCGGTCTCGGGGCGTCGGGAGCCGCCCCTGGGGGGGGGGGTCCTATTAGGATCCGCTCGCCACATCTCGGGACGGGTCGCCAGCAGGGGCGCACCACCCGTCCCAGGACTGGCATCCCGGTCCCGCCTCGCACCCTGCGTTCGCGCAGGGCACATTCCAATGCTATTCGCAACACCTGAATCCCTGCCTATATAAATCGGTCCTAAGCGACCCTCGCCGTCGCACCCTCGCAGACTAACACGTTGTTTTCGACTCCCGTTGCTCCCAGACGCTGCTTTCGCTCGGCCACCACAACGTGTCCCGTTTCAACGTCCCCCTCTCAGAGTTATCGCTACTAATCTGGTTCTCCTCCGGTCGGACTGCGGTTTCCTCCAGGGCCAGAAGGTAGCTCGCTCATTGAAGAGAGCAAGCAGAGTAAAGCCGCAAGGTTTGAGGTACGGTAGGGCATTAGTCCGGCAGCGTAGGTGTAGCTCCGCGGTCCTCCGTGCTTCCGTTAGCCTAGCTCACCTCTGCTTCAAGCGCCGCTCTCAGGTTCTCCCTCGGCGGCGGCGCAGCCTTCCCTCGCTCTCTCCTCACCACGCTCACTGTCCCTGTCGTTAAGGGGTTTCCTCCCCCGCTCTCCGAAGCTTTGAGTGTCACTTTTCGGCGGCGTTTGCACTTTCGGCCGGGCGCTGCATCTTGGTATCCAGCCGGTTTCCACGCCGCCTTCTGTGGCGCATGCGCGTCGTTTCCCCCGCTTCGCGCAGGCATCCCCCCTCCTCTGCCGGCTGCTGGCCACACACACACACACGCTGAGTTCAGCGTCAGACTGCGCGCTCCGCTTCCAGCGCGCTTGACACACACACACACGCTGAGTTCAGCATCAGACTGCGCGCTCCGCTTCTAGCGCGCTTGGTGTTTCAAGCTGGTAATTCCCAGCTTCACGGGGCTTATTCCTCGTGCCCTTT
Source organism: Ancistrus triradiatus (assembly GCA_025084515.1). Taxonomy (NCBI): domain Eukaryota; kingdom Metazoa; phylum Chordata; class Actinopteri; order Siluriformes; family Loricariidae; genus Ancistrus; species Ancistrus triradiatus. Next base: position 120,504 of record JAJAGP010002307.1, on the reverse strand, counting down.
TGTTAAACGTTCTCTCCTTTTTCTGGTGTATTCCTTATTCTGAGCCCGCCGTGGGCAGCGCTTGTTTTTGTCGTTCCCTTTCCTTTGTCCTCCTTTGGGAGTTCATTGCGCCTGTGTCCTACCCTTCCTTTCCCCCTAGGGTCCGATTCCGAACCCTAACACAGAGTTGTTCGTTTTGTTTTGTTTGTGCTGTTTATAAAAAAAACGTGGGTCATGTTCTGACAACTCTACAAATGTATCTACTTATTTATCAGCTCCATTAATACCACTTGTTTTAATAAATGCATTCAGTTATTATTATAATCATTATATTATATTAGTAGTCGCGCTACTTACACTGAAGTTTGTGGCGTCATCTAAAATGTATTTTACGGTACCCCGCAGAAAGCTGCTCGCGCTTTTAATAGCTACAGAGATGTGTTACAACCTAGGGCCTGTGTGTAGAATAATATAAAAATGTTGGACAGTCAGATCTACTCTGTTATTTTAAAAAAAAAAAATCAATGTTTTCATTTAAATCTCTTAACTTTATTTTTATATAATATTTTTATACATAATAAAAGCTATATTTTTAATCACACCTACCTTCTCATAATTAATTGTGTTTGTACTTTGACATTGTCAAGAAAGGAGATGGCAAAGTTATAATTTAAAATTCCATAAAGTATGCAGATCAAATGACGCCATTATGTTTTGAGGAACACTTTCCTATGTACTCGTGTTGTGACTTTCAAGTGTTTTTACTGTAGGAATTTGTAGTAGCTAATGGGGTGGCACATTCTTGTAAAATATTCGGTTCTGTATAGAGCACAAATTGAAGCCCTAAAAAACATGCAAATAAAAAGTAAACAAACATACAGTTTGGATGTCCCTCTGACACGAAGTGCAAACTCTAAACCCCACTCAACAGGGTGTTACCAACCATAGTTGCCATAGTAACCTGATCTTTATGACCTGACTCGAACTGCGCTGCCCTAATGAAAGGTAGTGGGATCAAGTTTCACAACATAGAGTTACACAACATGTTAAACTACAGAAGACAAGCTTTCAGTGACCACATAATCCATCAAATTTAAACAGATTTTATTCACTGTAAAGCAGCACAACTCTTGACTTTCCTTCTGGGATTAATAAAGTGATCTGTATATCTATTATTTAATTGTAATACTAGAAAAGCTTTGCTTACTAGCAAAAAATAACATGAAAATAAGTTTTTCATACCAAGTTGATAATGCTGATTGTTAGGTACAGATTACAAAACATTCAAGAGGATTCATAAATAGGTATTATAAATTAAAACTCCTCCTTATACATTTATGATTATGATGACATTTTCTAAGTGGTATAAAACAACAAAGGGCTGTGTATTTTTCATTCCATGACAAACAAATTCTGTTTCATTACATAAAAAAATCAATGGATATCATACCTTGAGTGTGACATGCCTACCTGGCATGAGAATGTTTAAGACTAAAACTATTTTAATAATAATACTTTATATAATATTGTATGGACAATTTGCAGAATAAAATAGGATTTTACCATTTCATTACTCCAAATTCTTACAGTAAATATGTCTGAAATTATGAGTACCAGAATCAGTAATATTCAAGAATATAGTGGAATGATTTGATAACAATTTGATTTGCTTACTTTATTGGTCTTCAAAAAGTGAGGTATATAGAATTGAAAATACATTTTACATATGTTTGCCATCCCATTACTTCAAATTCCTACAATAAAACACTTTAAAAATTATAGCAAGCACACGAGAAAGTGTTGAAAAAAGTATAGTGGTGTGATTTGATAGAAATTTAATTTCTTTATTTTACAGAAGGTTAAAATTTTCCATTTGCATCTAATTTCTTCCTATTGCAAAAGTAAATACAAGTCATACCTATGTAGTTGTGATTTTTTTTTAATATAGTGAATTTAACTGAAACATATTTTAAATTTTTAATAACACTCTTTCTGGTACTTTTCTTACTTACTTATATTACGTCTATAAGCTGGAAAACTCAATGCTCATTTTAAATGAGCTTAGTTGTTAGTAGGCTGTAATATTAAGATAGCGTCAGATTACCTTTCAATACATGAAAAAATGTCAATCATCTTTTTTATAGCTATGCAACAACATTTAATCAACCACTATATATAGTCATACATACCATATTGTGTATATATAATAATAATAATAATCAGCAGCTGCAGCAGTGACAGCAGCAGCACAATAGTTATAAAGTTAAACATATAGGCTACAATCACTGAGAGCAAGTGAAATGGCTTAAAGCAAAGCCTTTATTGAATAGTATAATTATAAACATTCGGAAATTAAAATAAACATCAAATGCACAACACAAAGTATTTACAAAATAGTTCAGTAAATCATAGTTCTACAATACACTATTTCACCATTCAGGTTTATGTGAAGACATCTAACTGTATTTTAAATTCTAAATGATCCTAAAACATAGAGTTATATAAAAATAAACCCCATATTTTGCTGAAATTATCTAAAATACATGCAGGGAGTCTGCATGTTAAGTGGTTTTTACTTGTTTTAAAAGTGTAGTGCATACGAGCCATGTAAGCCTTGCCACTATATTGATCGTCACAGAACACATAGGGGCGGTTACGCACCGTCACCTGCCACTGTCATGTAAGCCTTTGCATTGGCATGCCACTGAAGCCATTGCAGTAACTGTCATGTACCGCTAGGGGGCGCTTGTGGCAGTGGCACGTGCCACTGGCCGTTCCATTGACATGCCAATGGAGCCATTGCAGTGACTGTCATGTACCGGTAGGGGGCGCTTCTGGCAGTGGCACATGCCACTGTCATGTAGGAAAAGCCAGTGGCATGTGAAACGTCATGGTACAGTACATTCCTCGGCTTTAACTGCTGCTGCCTGAATCCAAGACACAAGATCGCAAGTAGCATGAAATTATGGGCATGGTGCCAAATACCAGAATACTGACGTAAAAGTGATATGCGCATGCGCAGTAGTCCTAGGTAGGACCGTTTGATGGGTAGGACGGATTTTCAGAACACCGGTATAAAGACTAACGGAAACTAACGGAAAGACTCCCCGTGCATAGAGGCTGTTTATACTCGTCTGTGCTCCTTCAGAAGCAGAACTAACACGCAGGTCCGTTATCTGCGCTACAGGGACACAGAAAAGTTCATCTCACTTACCGAAAGTTCTGTCTGTTCTGCGATGTGGCACAAAAATCACATAGTTGAATTAAAATAAAGTTATCCAGGGTAAAATATTACTTCATAAAACCATTGCCTTAGGGTATTTAAAAGAACTACAAAAATGGTGGCGTTTACAGTACTTGCGCAGTTCAAGAAGAGAGCCTCATGGAAAAACGCAATGGTGAATGAAACTTAATGCCGTGATTTACGAGAGCGTAAGTTAACCATATGATAAAAAATATATCTAGTCCATAAAAAGTACTTATGATATAAGGGCTCAAAACTTATAGTGTTTGATATGATAGAAATAGATTCGTTCGAAGAAGGTTTAGCGCGGTAGCGTTCTACTGTTTAAAATACGTAAGAAGTTCATGTTCGCAAATATTCACATCTACTCTAGGACATGCTTACTGAGATTGTACTTTTATATCTGTAATCACTACTTCAGGTGAGCACTTTGTTAAGGTTTTATCTGTTTAAATTTTACATAGTCTTTTATTGCGTTTGTATTTTTAAATGTTTATATTTTATCTCATCTTACTGTTTTATCGTTGATATTTATTATTATACTTTTATGTATTCTTTTGTTTTAAATACTTTTGCTTGTGTAAGCACTTTGTAAATGGATGAAAAAGTACTATCCAAATAAAGCTTATTTCTGTTATTATTATTATTACAATTATGGCCGAAGTTATGTTTAACTTTTTATGGTAATGTTAATGTTTATGTTTATAAATCAGTTCCAACACTTTAAATCGATTCTACTACTTACTACTATCAAACCTATTTTGGGTCTAGATTAAAGCATACTATATCCAGAGACTTTAAAATTGTCCTAATCTGAGCAATTGAACGTAAGGCTCACAGATTCTATATATTTTGTTTATTTTGTATATTTGTAAATAACCTTTCCTAAAACCTATCAGATACTAAACTTATCTGTTGGTCTATTGTGTGTTATTCCTTACCAAAACAAAAATGACTAGATTTGTCACCGCTCACTGTTTTCAGAAACATATCTTAATATGGCAGCAAAGTCTCAAATTGGCAACGCTGTGAGAGAAACTACACTAACAGTATGTTTCTATAGGAAATCTCATATTTCAGCAAATAGGTAGGTAAAATGGGCCAGTTTTGGACATTTCATGTTTTCTGTCAACTTTTACTATAATATTAATATCCATACATAATAATATCTGTATAATATATTGCTAATATATACTTGAATATTTCTGTATTGTGTTTTATTTTACTTTCCGTCCACAGTTGTGGGGTGGGGGTTAAACTTCATACTAATACCCATGTTTTTGGATGTTTGGCTATAGTTATTGTATATTCAGCTTGCTTCCTTTCCATACAACCCAAATCTGCTAATTATACATTCTACTTTGTAATCCTTAATGTACTTCCTTGTATGTTCTGATTTAAATATCAAACAGACTAACACGGGTGTGAATGTTTGATGCACTTAATATTGGGGATATTATGTTCATACTATGTTGACTATTCAGCATATCTTTAATAAAGCCCAGTGACTCTTAAAATGTGTTTGTGGACTCTCAGGCACAGAGAACAAATTAATCACTTTAGTGCAATATACCTCATAATAAGCCATCAGCATTTCTGGATACTTGATTCTGCTATCAAACACAGCAAAGTTGTTCTCTGCCGCTTTTTCTTTTTTGCCAGCAAGTTGAGTCTCATTCAAGGTCTTGAAGTAGATACCATCTTGAGTGTAGACCAGTTGCTCCATCTCAAACTGTTCCAAAATCCTCTGTTCCACCTTGGCTTCTTGCTTTGACTGAATGTTGTCTATCTTGTTCTGCAGTATTGGTTGCAAATATGGAGTGGACAGGGTTGTCCAGAATTATTGGGTTAATAATTGATTTTAGAAATATTTAACACTGTCAGCATATAAAGAGCTCAAAATAAACAAAACAATTACCATTGCAACACGCTGGAGGAATGGTTATTTGAAGAAACAGGATTTGGAGACATCACAAAACTGCTTCTGAATAGTTTCTGCATGTGTCAAATTAATCAACCATTAATAAAGATTAACAATATGTTTAACACAGCTTCTTCTTATTCTTTTTCTTTCTGCTGTTCCCATCAGGGGTCGCCACAGCGGATCATATGTCTGCATCTTGCCGACTTTTCATCTGCATGGTTGATTTGGCAAAGTTTTACGCCAGATGCACACAACCCTCCCTATTTACCTGGGCTTGGGACCAGCACTAAGTATGCACTAATATGTGCACTCCCAATGGCTAGGTTATGTTTAACACAGCTTAGACAATAGTTTTGTGCATAATTAAAAGCTAGATAACGGCCCATAGTGAAACACCAAACTGATGACATAAAAATTTGCAGTGTGCTGAAGTCTAATAGAGACCTCAGTGTCTGAGCTACTGAACATGCATGCTGACTTCTAAATCTAAAAAATAATGGCAGATGCGCACCAGATACTGCTCATCAACCTGATATCCCCATGCCCACAATGAAGCATAGTGGTGGAAGCATTATGTGGGGTTGGTTTCATCTGTAGAGACTGGGAAACTGGTCAGAGCTGAAAACAATATGGATGGAGACAAATACAGGGCAATCCTCAAAGAAAGCCTTTTCCACTCTGTAATAGTCCTGAGAGTAAGGATGAGGTTCACCACCTAAGAAGACATCGACCCTAAGAATACTACCAAAGCTACATAGGTGTTCTTCAAATTCAATAACGCCAATGCATTAGAGTGGCAGAATCAAAGCCCAGACCTAAGTGTGACTTAGAATCTGTGAAAAAAAATTGAAAATAGCTGTTAATTATGATGTTCATCCCATCTGACAGACTTCTCACAATTTTACGAGATATAATAAGCAAATATTTAAGGATTCAGATGTGCAAAGCTGATGAAAACATATTCTAAAAGACTGTAATTATAGCTAAAGTGGATGCAACCAGTTATTGATCCACCCTTGTGTTTGTGTGTATGAGTGTTTTTTGAAAATATGAATGTGAAAAATATTTATATGTTTATGTATCAGTCAAATGGTAAACAACCCAGTTATGAGAATTTCAATTCCAAGTTGTAACATTTAAAATTGAGGAACTATTTAAGGGGAATTGGTATGTATGCAAGGCACTGTAATGTATTTTATGTTGTCCTTTCCGATAAGACAAGTCCCTTTTGTAAAGTGGGTTAAGCTTGAAATGGATTTTTTTCCTTTTAAGCGAAAACTACAGCACAAACTATCCAAAATGGTTCAAAATGAAAGTTCTCACATGCATTGAACAGGAGGAGAATTTATATAATGAATTCTCGGGTTCCGTTCAACTGAGAATCAACTTTAACATTTTGGTATAATTTCTACACACAAACATTGACTGAGGAGATGATTTAAAATCAGATTCTGCTATCACTTATTGACAAATACCTCCCTCTAACCCACATACATCAGTAATTTTGTATTATTTTACTTTTGTAATGGGAAACTTTTGCTAGTCTTCACGTTACTAACTTGACCTTAATAACATGGATCTAAAAATTAGCTACCCTGCTTAGCTTGGAGTTAGCCTGATTCGATTTGAGGTGTGGTATGGAGGTAGAATTATTTTCTACTATTGACCTTGGACAGTATTAATAATGGTTTTCTGGGAGTCCTGAAAACTTGATGGAGAGTCAGTTAGAAGTGAAGTTTTGTTGATTGTTAATTTTAGTGCAAATGTCTTAAAAAAGAGCTTTGTGAAGAGTTATTCATGACAACACACCTCTGAGGACCCTTAGTGTGTCAGTAGCTGGACCCCTGAGCTGGATTACAAGCCTCTGCACCACCATCTCAAACACATTGTAGTCACTGAAGCCAGGCAGCTCTTGTCCTCTGTGTTTCAGGTCATATTCTTTCACGACATCCTGAACTGTTTGCTGGACTGTATTGGAGAAAAACAACATTACTTTAGAAGGAAATTGGTTCTAGTCCAATGCCAATTGATTTACAGTGGGGCAAAAAAGTACTAAATTAGTCACTGATTGTGTAAGTTCTCCTGCTTAGAAAGATGAGAGAGGTCTGTAATTTTCATCATAGCTACACTTCAACTATGAGAGACAAAATGAGAAAAAAAATCCGGTAAATCACATTGTAGGATTTTTAAAGAATTGTAAATTATGGTGGAAAATAAGTATTTTGTCACCCACAAACAAGCAAGATTTCTGGCTCTCACAGACCTGTAACTTCTTCTTTAAGAAGCTCTTTTGTCCTCCACTCATTAGCTGTATTAATGGCACTTGTTTGACCTCATTATCTGTATAAAAGACACCTGTCCATAGCCTCAAACAGACAGACTCCAAACTCAACCATGGCCAAGACCAAAGAGCTGTCGAAGGACACCAGGAAGAAAATTGTAGATCCTCACCAGGCTGGGAAGAGTGAATCTACAATAGGCAAGCAGGTTGGTGTGAATAAATCAACTGTGGGAGCAATTGTAAGAAAATGGAAGACATACAAGACCACTGATAATCTCCCTCGATCTGGAGCTCTACGCAAGATCTCATCCCGTGGGGTCAAAATGATCATGAGAACAGTGAGCAAAAATCCCAGATCTAGACAGAGGGACCTGATGAATGACCAGCAGATAGCTGGGACCAAAGTAACAAGGCTACCATCAGTAATACACTACGCCGAGAGATCATTTTGTCCCTCATAGTTGGTGTACCTATGATGAAAATTACAGACCTCTCTCATCTTTCTATGTAGGAGAACTGGCACAATCAGTGGCTGACTAAATACGTTTTAGCCCCACTGTACTTCAAAAGTGTTAAAACAAGTCTGACTTGTGAGTCTGCATATGAAAAGCATACTTATATGAATTCTTTGTGCAATAAAGATGTTCTTTCCACTTTTTGAACTCAGATCGAAACAGCACAAACAAGTTCTCTTGATTGACCACTTGTCCAGATGCCAAAGAGCTGATCTTAATATTAAAATTTGTCAGTGTCTGCAAGAATAAACAACCACAGACAGTCAGACATACATAGATTTTAGTTGCTGGCCACTTTATTAGCTACACTTGTTCAACTGCTCATTAATGAAAATATCTAATCAGCCAATCACATGCCAGCAACTCAATGCATTTAGTCATGTAGACATATTCAAGATGATGATTGCCTTTGGGGATGAAAGAGTCTTTGAAAGAGTCCCTTAATACCAATTTAGTAGTGTTTAAATGTGACAGCCTACCTGAGTATTGTTGCTGACCGTGTCCATCCCATTTTGACCACAGTGTTGCCGTCTTATTGTTTGGAACCATGCAGTTCTGTGGCTCGACACTAGAGGGTGTGGAAATGTGCTGGTATTGGAACAGCAATCCCTAGCACACATGCCCTGACCATAATTGATTCTGACTAGAGATCTGACTAGAGACACCTGCTCGCTTAGGGTCAGATCCTGGTGTGACTGGATCTTTGTTTTTGCCATTCCTTGAGCATTTTTCCCTGCCTAGTGACATCAGCTCCAATTGCCACGGCGAATCATTTCTTGATTATCTACTCAGTATTTGTGAGTTTGTATTAGCAATCGGGTGTTGCTTTTGTTTCCCATTCATTGTGTTGCTGCGCTGTTTGTTTATCAGCACTTTCCTTTGTTTCCCTGAGCATTTCTTCCGCTGAGTGACGTCAGCTCTGCTCATCACCATGACGCGAGCATTTTTGTTTCCGCACTCTTAAAGGCCGCCCGATCAGGTCTATTAGTGTTTTCCGCTGCTTGAATGGCTTTATTAACCTTTCAGTGTGCCGAATAACCCAATGTGTTTCCCTGTATTAGCGTAATCTTTTGTTTGAGTTCATCTTAGAACTTTTGTCTGGCTTTATTCCCAACAGCTATCTGCACTTGGGTCCTAAAACCCCTAAAACCCCCGGTTCACACGGTAAACCATAACACATATGGTTACTTCCAGCAGGATAACACACCATGTTACAAAGCTCAAATCATCAATCAACCATCAAACTGGTTTCCTGATCATGACAATGAAATCACTGTACTCAAATGGCCTCCACAGTTACTAGATCTCAATCCAATAGAGTACTTGGGAAGTGGTGCAATGGAAAATTTGCATCCTGGATGTGCAGCTGACAAATATGTGTCTATCATGTCGGTATGGACCACTTGAGAAATGTTTCAAGCACCTTGTTGAATCAATGGCATGAAAAATTAGGGAAGTTACGAGCTCAAAAGGAGGTCCGACCTGGTACAAGCAAGGTGTTCCTAATAAAGTGGCAGGTGAGTGTATATATTCACATATATACAGTATAGTATGAGTATACAATACAGGACTTCTGTATATGAGACAAGGACGTAGTTGCATACAGTTGTAAATAAGGTCTTCCTCTTCTGTGGGTCCTGCTTCACACTGACTCAGTTCTTTCCTTAAATCCCACAGCTGCTTCTTTATCTGCTCTGAGAGCAGTGGTAGAGATTTCTAAAAGAAAACTGCATAGTTAATTCCTTTATGTGGCTCAGTGCTAAGAGCCAGCTGCTAGAAATGGCAGTTTCTGAGGTCCTGGGTTCAAATCCTAGATGGTGCTTGAAGGTAAGATGGCATGTTTACAGAACCCTGTAATGGACCGGTGCCCTGTCCAGGGTATACCACTGCCTGTGCCCAGTGAATTTTGGGGGAGCCATTGACCAGGATAAGCTGTTGTAAAACATGATTCTTTGATTTTTAGTTGTCTTTATCTTAAGTGGAAGATGGTCCTAAGTGATTTCATGGGTGTATAGTGGGTGAACTTGCATCCACTTTACTACAGCTTTTATACTGAAATGTTAGATCAAACGTTATATCATTATCTAAACCTGATTAATTTTTTTCATGTTTTCACACTTGTAAAGCTTGTCATGGTAACACACAGGGCATAGATGTAAATGTGCCCTGGATGGGACACAGTCCAGCACAGATGATTCCAATTATTGAATCAGTTGATCTTCCTCTGTTAATGATGATTATGTTTGGTTCTAATTCGGCACTTTTTTCCTTTTTTAAACCTGCAACCGCCAGCCCATTGCAAATAAAGTTATAGATTTATATCTCTCATTTAATCTGAGTAAAATGTAATTGTTTGTACTGTTTGTTTGTAAAACCGCTGCAACTTATAAAATGGTCTTTCAATCCCTGAATTTGATTTAAAGTGCAAAGAAGATGACTAAAAATATACTTTGATGTGATCAACCAGATCTTGAGTCAGTTTGGTGGCCAGACACTGAATAGTTGCTCTCTCCTCATAGAACAGACAACTAGCAATGAAAACAATAACAAGGTGCACGTGCTGATGAATGAACGTAAACAAAACGAAAGTGTGACGGAAAAGTGCCAGAAAAACAGAACACAAAAACGGAACGAAAAGCAGGGACCCTGACATCCTTAGCTTTGTACCTGAGCAGTTAGCACTGATCAGCTCCGTACCTGAGCAAGCCACGCACCTTAGCTCCGTAAATGAGCAGTTAGCGCCACCCAGCTCCGTACCTGAACTTGCCCTGCCCTTTAGCTCCATACCCGTGCAGTTAGCACCGCCCAGCTCCGTACCTGAGCACGCCGCGCCCCTTAGCTTGATAGTCAAGCAGCTAGCACCGCCCAGCTCTGTACCTGAGCATGCTAGCACCGCCCAGCTCCGTACCTGTGCACACCACGCCCCTTAGCTTTGTACCTGAGAAGTTAGCGTCGCCCAGCTCTGTACCTGAGCATGCCGTGCCTCTTATCTCCGTACGTGAGCATGTTAGCTCTGTACCTGAACAGTTATGGCTGCCCAGCTCCGTACCTGAGCTTGACGCGCCCTTTAGCTCGTACCCGTGCAGTCAGCTTCGTACTTGAGCACGCTGTGCCCCATAGCTCTGTACCTGAGCAGTTAATGCCGCCTAGCTCCGTACCTGAGCACGCTGCACCCCTGAGCTCCATACCTGAGCAGCTAGTACCGCTGCTAGCGGGTCTTGGGTAAGAAACCAATGCAGTCAACAAGGATCACATGGCATGTTCAACAATAACGGACGTCATCGGCCTTCATAAAAGGCCAAGCAAAATAGTGCAGCGCATGCAAATAGGTCTTACATATGCTCATATGACCTGAGCAAGGGTGGTCGTGTGCAAGTGATAACACATGGCTCTTGTATGGGTGTGGTACCACGATATAGAATGTTTCCTCCCAAGTCTCAGATGAAGTGGGCGATAATCACTTAACTGGTCACAAAACATTTTAATTCTGCTGAGAAGTGAGGACTGATCCACGATGCGTGATATTTGAATTGTGCAGCTTCATAATGTTGCATACGTAGATAATTGGAAAAATGGAAAAAAACAGAAAAACAGAACCATTTGTATCAGGAGTCGCGCTCCCGACACTAGGGGTAGCGTCGACTCGCTGTTCAGCTCGGGCAAGCTTGGTGCGATCGTGCATGTGTCAGAGCTCAAATGTTGTCGTGTGCGCAATTGGCAACAGCTGTTGGCTGGGCTATTTAAGTGCACGTTTGAGCAAAGACAGGTGTCGTATCCTCAGCTTATTCGGCCCTCACACAGCCTCGCACTCGCTGGTTGCACTGTCAGACCTGACTGTCAGACACTGAAAAGGACTCCATAGGCTTCCATAGGATGCTGTACTGCCCTTCAGTCTCATCCTACATATTTTTGGCATCCGGATCGTGCTGTTGCTTTTATTTTGGTCTTTTTTTTTCATTTGCGGCAGAACCGTGATCTCGCTTCACCTTGACAAGCCTCCGTTTGCGTACCTGCGCAAACGCGGATCCGGTATGCCTTTTGCGCCGTAAGCGTAGCTCAGTTTGGGTGCACTGAGTGCTATGGTGTTTACTTTTGTCATATTTCCTCCCCCTTTTTTTTCTCTCCCTTTTGTTTGGTACTTATACTACGTCCCTGCTTTTGAGTCTGTTCCAGCACGGCTCTTTATTTTGCCCTTACAGGCTGAATTTATTACATTTGACTTCAGTGTCTGAGTGCCGAATTGCGTTGAGTGAGTGATCCCTCACGACGCAGCCCAGGGTTCAATCCCCAGCCACTTTCAGCTTGTTTAAAAAAAAAAATTTGTTTCCTAGTTACATTTTTGGTTTACCTACTCCATATGGAGCTGACTGCAATTGGGTTCTAAAACCTCTTTTACTTTTGTTTTGATGGTTTGCCCAGTTTTATTATGGCAAACCGTAACAGTTTGTGGATATGTTCTACAGGAAATGATAAAATGATCTAATCACATGTTCCTGACAAAGAGCTTTGCGAAAAATTTGAACTCCGATGGGTGTAACCCCAGGTTAGGGTTAAGTAATCCTTCCAGAAAGCAGGTTAGCTTCACAGAATATGTTGATATAGTAACTCAGACAGATTCCCTTTGATCTTGATTTCTTGATTTTTGTGAACTCAGAGTTAACATATCTTAGTTTAGAGTTAGTTGCTTAACCCGCTTTCTGAAATACCTCCTGATCTAGGACCACACACAAACACACACACACACACACACACACACACACACACACACACACACACACACACACACACACACACACACACACACAGGGACACTTTAAAGATGGTAATTAATCTAACTCCGACTAATCTAACACATGTATTTAGAATATGGATGGAAATCAGAAAACCCAGAGGAAACCCACAGCCATGAAAGCCAGCACCTGACATAGAACATAACCAAGAACCATAATCTGAGAACTACTCAAGCAAACTTATAAACTGCCAAATATTACAGTGACAAGGAGAAAGCTGTTTGTTTAGTAAATTTAGTATCACTCATGAATTTGTCTTCTTACATCAGCTATAGCATAGTTTATTTTAATACTACTAATCCTCAAGTGATACACAAATGCTTTTTATAGCTTACAAGCAGAATGTTAAGTGATTATCAAGAATTTTAGTTTAAAAAGTAATAATAATGTCAATAATAAAAATTAAGTTTATTCTAGAACTTTATAAGGCTTAAAAGACTGATGTTCTATTATATTGTCCATGTAAAATATCACAAAGATTTGTTACTGGATGTGAGGAATCTAAATAAAACACATAAAATAATTACTTAAGTAGTATTGTAACCCTTGTTATTCAACCAGGATTTAAGGTTCCCAGCACCATAGTAGAGTCAGTTTGTTCTGATCTTTCAAACAAAGTTGTTGAGTTTCTCCTGAGCCACGGAGAGACGGTCCACACGATTCTGCATCTCAATGCGCCGTCTGCTAACCTCCGACTCTTCACGCAGAACATCATTTACATTGGCACCGTCCATTAAACCGAACATCTCACTGCACAGCAGCTGAGCAGATTCCTTCAGCATGCAGTAGCGGATCAGCATGGGCACCTGGTCAGCCAGTCTCTGCACCACAATCTGGTAAGAGAGTTAAAAGTATTGATGGTTAGTTCCTTCATGTGCTGCCTATAATGTCACTTAGATATGCTTATACATTGAGTGAATTTTTGGGACACAATCTTGGGAATATTAGCAACTGTATTAAGCGATCAGCATATCTTTTCTGAGCTCATGGACACTTAAAATGTTTTTTGTGTTCTCACATAAACACACATAAACACATAAATTAAACACTTTACATTACACTTTACGTTACATATACCTCATAATAAGCCCTCAGCATTTCTGGATACTTGTTCCTGCTGTCAAACCCAGCAAAGTTGTCCTCTGAAGCTTTTTCTCCTCCACCAGCAAGTTGAGTCTCGTTCAAGGTTTTGACGTAGATGCCATCCTGAGTGTATACCAGTTGCTCCATCTCAAACTGTTCCAAAATCCTCTGTTCCACCTTGGCTTCCTGCTTTGACTGAATGTTGTCTATCTTGTTCTGCAGTATTGGTTGTAGGTATGGGGAGCAAAGGGTTTTCAGAATTATTGAGTTAATAATTGATTTGAGAAATATTTCACCCTTTCAGTATACAAAGATCTTAAAATACATGAAATAATTACCATTGCAACACGCTGGAGGAACGGGTATTTGCAGAAGCAGGATTTGGAGACATCACAAAACTGCTTCTGAATCGTTTCTGGAATGCAGATTTCAAGTTCATCAGTCATCAATAAGATCAGCAGTGTTTTTGACACAGAATGTTTAAGAGATTACTTGTTAATGAATAATAATGAATTAATGAATAACAGTTAAAAATCAAACATAAATATAAGGCATAAAAAAATGAGAAACCTCACTATTTGAGCTAACAAGTATGCATGGTGGCTTCTAAATAAAAAAAAATTGTGCCAGATTAACTAGTTAATTTCAAGCCCTGACTAATACTAAGCAGTGTGCCTATACGTGCTATTCAACTAATCACAAGTTCTGCTTTCTTAATTCCTACTAGAGTGTATCCAGTGCCTTACAATTAAAAAGTCCATAATTAGTCCTTAAGTTAATATCTGGGGAAACTCATGATAGTTTGCAAAATCATTCACACATAAAAAATATAAAAGGTGTGATTTGCATAAGTATTCACCCCCTTTACAGTGAAAACATCACATATATTTCTGGTGCAACCAATAATCATCAGAAGTCTCCTTTTATATAGGGTCCATCTCTGTGTAATTAAAGTGTCATATGATCTCAATATAATTGCTGTTACGGTCCACGGCTGAAGCGGGATCCTTCCTCCATGGGCGGAGGGGAACTACATCGCCCATAATCCCATGCGCTGGCAAGATGGCCGCGGCCGCACCTGAAGTGCGTTTGTTTGATTTTGATAGCTGCCTGTCCTCTTCCAGGCCGACCTTAGCTTTCCCTTTGTCACCCTCAAAGTATCTCCTTCCTTTCGGTTAGCTGTGTTTGGCCTCAGTTGTTATTTATCGTTTTTGGTTTGCCTACTATTGCTTGTTGCTGAGTATTATTATTATTATTATTATTATTATTATTATTATTATCATTATCTGAGTACATTATTGTTAATATTGTTGTAGTCATTATTATTGTCATTATTATTATTATTGGGTCGGTCCCGTCTTCACCTTCACTGAGTTATTTATTATTTTTGTTGTTTTATCTCCTCTGGTGTTTATCTCCACCTA
Source organism: Ancistrus triradiatus (assembly GCA_025084515.1). NCBI lineage: Eukaryota > Metazoa > Chordata > Actinopteri > Siluriformes > Loricariidae > Ancistrus > Ancistrus triradiatus. The sequence continues at coordinate 105,264 of JAJAGP010002307.1, read as the reverse complement.
CTGTGGTTTTTGTGTGGCATTCGGTTGTTGAATCAGTTGGACCTTATAATAAATCTTGCTTTGAACTGGGAACCTGCACAATTGTCTACTCCAATGAGACCTCCCTTAACAATTGCACTTTATTCTGTAACCAGAGTGTGAGAGCATACCTACACCAACACTAAAGACCAAGTAGAAAACGTCAGAGATAAAATTATGTAAATTTATTCATCAGGGTGTGGTTACAAAAAGATATCCCAAACTTTGAACATTAGATGGAGTTCCATGAAATCCATTATTAAGAATGGATAGAATGTAGCACTACCGTGACCCTGCTCAGACAAAGTTACTTTGAAGGAGCTGGACAGATCTATACCTGAGATGGAAAAAGGTGGGATTTATGGAACAGGGGCAAGAAGAGGTCTTTCAAACAATATATTTTTAAAATCACGTTTGGAGTTTATTAACTTGATCATTTTGGCCTTGGGACACAAACCAAACACTGCTCACCACCCTGATAACCCCATCCCCACGTTGAAGCATAGTGGTGCCGTCATTATGCTGTGGCAATGTTTTTCATCTGTAGGGACTGGGAAACTGGTGAGTTGAAGTTAAGAGGCATGGATCTAAAAATACAGGGAAATCCTCAAAGAAAGCCTGTTCCAGTCTGCAATAAGCCTGGGACTAGGGCTGAGGTACAACATCCAAGAAGACAATGATACTGCCAGATCCACACAGGAGTGGTTCAAAAGCAAGAACCTTTTGGGGTGGGTTATGGGCCCTGGGCATGATGGGCGTATGAATATGAATGTATACTTGAATGATGAAAAAATATTTTTCACATTCTGACTGTAAAGAAATATATATATACGTATATATATATATATATATCAGCCAAGTGGTAAACAACCCTGTTAAAATGGTTTGATTACTGTAAGGGGTCTGGCTGCCCTTCGTCCTGGTGGACGATAGAGGGCAGCATTGACTCCCAAAAATTGTCACAACGCTCTTACACAAACGCCGGTTAACGGGCCATTAATTGCCAATAAATCAACACGTGTTGGCTTAGGTATTTAAGAAGACTCCTGAGTCAAGTCGGTGTCTTACCATCTCGCTATATACTCATGCTATCCATGCGCTACCCTGCTGTTTGTTGCCGTAGCTAATTCTACTCTTCTCGTGCTCTTGTGTTACCGCATTGAGTTTAAAACACCGCTTTGCTTAACTCCCGTGATCGGTGACAGCAGGTAGGCAGGGAGACTGGTTAAAGCTCGCTCTTTGAAGAGAGCCAGCTTCGTAAGTCACAAGGCTTGAGGTAAGGTAGGGATTTAGTTGATCAGGGCAGGGTCAGATCCCTTAATCGCTTTGCATATGCGCGTCCGTCCCATGCTCCATTGTTTCGGAGAGCCGTGCATCGCTTCGTGCAGCCTTGGGGGGTTTCGTAATAATTCACGTGGTTTCTAGCAACTCGCCTCGCCCACCATTCCCTTAGCGTTCCTTAATCAGCGACCCCCCTGCGGGCTCCTAGTCGCCACTCCCGCGCCTTCCTCCCACCGATTTTTGCGGGGTCCGGATCTCCCGGCTTCCCTGCTCGGCCTGATCTAGTTTTCATTTCCTTTTCTCCTTTTAGTTTCTCCTGTTTGTTCTATGATTTTTGCGTCTCTGCTTCAGTAAGTGCTTAATATACAACAGCGCCTTCTGGTTTCTAAGCGCGTCGGGTGGGTTGCTGTATCGCGACGCTTGATTCAACGTGTGCACGATTTTTTCCATCCAGTGGCGGTCCCACCCCGTTCTGTCCTGCGCATGCGCGGTACCTGTGCGCTGTCAGCGAGTGGTGTAGCGAACGTCGTAATCTCTCAGCCCGGATTTTTTATAGATTATTTTCTTCAGGTGGTGTCCCGATGGGGTTTGGGTTTTAATTATTAACGGGGCCAACCCACACTTCCGTTCCGGGTTTGATTCCACTATGTAACACAAGTTTGTTCCCAGCTTTTAAAGTTATATTCCAATTGCTTATGTCTTCAAACAAATAAATATTGTGCTTACATTCATCATAAAACTTCGCTTTTGTGACCACGGCACTGAAATTATGATTTTTTAATTATAGAAACAGGTCCCCTACTAGGCCTGCCGAAGTATGCCCTTTGGGTAGCCTCACACATCCTTACTTAACAGATGCTTCCCAACAGAGATACTTTTGTCTTTTTTCCCTCTGTCTTTATAAAATGGGGGCCACATACATAGCAAAATGTTGTTCTGCTGGATGTATGCAACCTCCCTTGATGGCAACCTAAATTGACTAAGTTTGCTGGTACTGTAAAAAAAGGAAGTGTCCTCCTTCTCTCCGTCCTCGTCTCCCTTCCTCTTCCCTTCTTCTGTCTTCCTGTCTCTTCCTCTTCTCCAACGCGATAAAAATGGTCAAATCTTTATATTTTCCTTTATTTTTCCATGCAGTATCAAAGTACAAGAGTGTACTGAGGATTCGAAGCAAGACTGATCACGGTAGCAAGTACATCACAATATAGACATTTTGAAAAAGTATTGGTCCTTCCTGCTCCGCCTGTAAATGGTGTGGGGTGAAGTGTGAATAACTGTCGTTAATCAAATCTGAATAGAGAATGAATTCACCCTGTTCTGTCTAGGTCAGTTTTCCCCTTTGTCCTGTGGATGGCTGTTGCCCCACTTACTAATGCAATCCAATAAATAGATCAATGTCTCTTGTTCTCTCCCTGTCTCTCAGGGAAGTCCTATAGTTGGGCCCCTATATAAATTGTAGTTATAACAAGCTAAACCTACAATTCTGTACAGTCCCAGAAAGTTCTAAGATAATTCTGGACATCTTCCTAGAAACTTCTTGAATAGTTCCCACAATTCCAGAAGCTTCTTACGTATCTTGAAATATGGCGAATATCCTTAAAATAGATCAATTTCAAATACATTGTGCTGACCACAAAACAAAGTTTCAGGGAACACTAATAACTTTGTTTGTACCCTAAATGAATAGAAAAATCAGGAAAACACACTTAACAACTGGGAACAAAAAATTTTTTGAAAATTGTTACATGGTGTTCTCAGCCACTGAAGTTCTTTTTATTTATCTGTTTATTTGTTCTTTTGTGTGAAGCATTGTTTTATTTTCTTTATTTTGTTTTTGGTTGACCACTTCCAGCTAACTGCGATTGGGTCCTAAAAACCCTTTTTTTTTGTTTTCAGGATTCGCCGTTGTTTTTAGATGGCGACTTGTAACAATTACAAGTTAATGTTAATAAGTTCACTACTAAATGTGAAAAATCTAAGGGCAGTTAATACTTTTACAAGACACTCAAATGTAATTTATGCTGCCCATCCCTGTAAGACTTGTTAGGTTAGATTTGTACAATGGGCTTAAGCTTGAACTGAAATTCATAACTGCGGAAACAAGGTACTGATCTATTTTTAAGGGAAAACAAGAATACGAATTATCAAAATGATTCAAAAGAAAGTTCTCCCGTGTATCAAAGAGTAGAAGTCTTTAAAAAGTAGTTCTCAGGTTCCATTAACAACTGAGAATAAACTGAGAATCAGCATTTTGGCGTCATTCCCAGATACAAAAAAAGATGATTTAATATCAGAGAGTAGATTCTGCTTTCACTGACTAACAAATGCCTGCCTCTAGATGTCCACAGACATCAGTCATTTTGTAGTATTTTACTTTGGGAATAGCAGGAATACTTTTGGAATCCTTTTGACTAAACAACTGCTGTAGTATGTTAAAACTTGCTGACAAAGAAGTTTGAACAGAAGTCATGCTAACCTGTAGGTTTTAGTACTAACCTGATCTGAACACCATGTATATATCAATTAGTTATACTGCTTAGCTTGCAGTTTGCCTGTTTTGAGTGGGGCATTGTACAGACATGGAATTATCAACTGCTCATGACCTTGCTTAAGCTGGAAAAACATTGGTTTCCAGGGAGTCCTCAAAAACTTGATGGGGAGTCAGTTAGTTTATTTCTTAGTTATATTTAATATTGCATCATCATCAAAGGCAGGACAAGAACAAGTTTACATCAATACACTAGTCATGGGCCAATGCAGAGTAACCAATTAACCTGATGCATGTTTTCTGAAAATGTTAAAAGGGAAGTTTTATTGACTTTTAGTGCAAATGTCTTAAAACAGAGCTTTGTGAAGAGTTATTCATGACAACACACCTCTGATGACCCTTAGTGTGTCAATAGCTGGACCCCTGAGCTGGATTACAAGCCTCTGCACCACCATCTCAAACACATTGTAGTCACTGAAGCCAAGCAGCTCTCGTCCTCTGTGTTTCAGGTCATATTCTTTCACCACATCCTGAACCGTTTGCTGAACTGTATTGGAGTACAAGAACATTTTTGTCTGTTCCTGTTGGCTCCTTTAGTTATTAATTACTCGAATGGCAGTTGATTTACTTCAGAAGTCTGACTGATCGCCTGCATATGAAAAGTGTACTTACATGAATTCTTTGTGCAATCAAGATGTCCTTTCCACTTTTTGAACTCAGACCGAAGCAGCACAAACAAGTTGTCTTGATTGACCACTTGTCCAGATGCCAAACATCTGATCTTATCATTAAAATTTGTCAGTGTCTGAAAGAATAAACAACCACAGACAGTCAGACATACATACAGTGCTGTGCAAAAGTATTAGGCATTTTAGTGTCTAGTCTTTGGTCTCTGCATTGTCTGGTCCACTCGTATCAATGCCTGATCTGTGTGGGTCCTGACCATTAGAGAACAGAGTAAAGGGTAATAACAACGGATGTAGAGAAACAGATACAGTCTGTAATTGTAAAACTACAAAGTGCAGTGACCACTAAAATTTAATAATAAATAAAGAATAAAAACATAAACTTAAAAATATAGAATGTCTAAGACGTATGCACAATACTGTACATGTACGCACACGGAACACACACACATACTGTATATAGTATGAGTAACATACAATGATTTCTATATTTAGACAAGGAAGAGTCACAGACATTTATAAAAGAAGATCTTCCTCTTCGTGGGTCCAGTGGTGGGCCTGCTTTCACAACTGACTCCAAGTCCTTGTTCTTAAATCCCAGAAGCTGCTTCTTGGAATCTGCTTCTGAGAGCAGGGTAAAAAGATTTCTAAAGAAACAAACAGCATAATTATATTAAATTCCTTTATTATGCAGTCCAGTGGCCTCAATCATAAGAGGCAGCTGCTGGAAATGGGCAGTTTCTTCTTGGGTCCCTGGGTTTTCAAATTCGTCAGGTGTGCTTGAAGAAAAAACAAGAAAGGTTTGGGTGAATATGTTTACAGAATCCTGTGATGGATGTGCCCTTTTCCAGATTATAATTACCTGCCAGACTGTGTCCAGTGATATTTCAGGAAGGACCGGAACCTAGGAATAGGAAGGGGATATTTATAGTTGTGTTTTCATCTTAAAGTGGAGATGCCGTCTAGTTATTTCATGGGAGTCCAGTGGATGAAACTAAAATTCACTTTACTAACTACAGCTTCATACTGAAATTGATGTTTTAAAAAAAAAAAGTCCATGTCATTTATTATCTGGACTGATTCAACTTTTTTCTGTTTAAATCCCACTAGTCCTGGGGCAGACAGAGACCAGAAACCACAGGCATAAATATTGGGCTCTTAATGAGACACAGGTGCAGCAAGACAAGCTGATTCCAGTTATTGAATCATTTATTCATTGTCCTTAAACTGATGATGTTTAAAACAAAAACTGTTAAAAAAAAAAAAAAACCTTGCCACTACCCTAACCCTTTTGCAATAAATGTAAATTTTTGAGTCCAAAATATATTTAAGTTTCTATGTTTTGTTTATAAAACCACTGGTGGTCTTTCGGCTCCGAAAAAAAAGGGTGCAATATAATTGATTACACATTTGCTTTTAAAGTGCAAAGCATATGACAGAAAACATACTTGATTGTGGACACACAGTCTTGAGTCAGCTTGGGTGGCCAGACACTGAAGATTGCTCTCTTCCTCATATAAAACGACAGCTAGCAATAAAAAAACAGAATATTATTTTTGAATTTGTTTTGTTTTTTAGTTGACCATAAACACCTAAAACCACATGATGTTCTTTTCAATATAATTAATTCAGAAGTAATTACTTCAAATTTATATAAAAGCAACAATAAACCTCTACCGTGTAAAAGAAAACTGTTATGACAGGGTAATACTGTTCACTGGTGATCGTCTTCTTGTATTGGTAGTGCGGGTCATTTTTGACCCGTAGGACAAGGGGAGTAAACAGAATGTTAAGATCGCACAAGGGTTAAGGGGATGACTTGATTTCTGACAATATCCAAGATGTTTTTCTCAGTTCCCCTGTCAATAAGGTCTGGCTTGGTAAGAATAGCTGAAAAAAAACATTATTATTATTATTATTATTATTATTAGTAGTAGTAGTAGTTGTTGTTGTTGTCATAGTAGCGGGAGTAGTACTATAGTAGCCAGAGGAGAAAATGGTCAAGTAATAGTATTACTAGTGGTAGATTTAGTGTGAGGAAGAAGAATAGCAGCAACAGCAGCAGTAATATTTGTACTATTAAAATACATAGATGTAGTAGGAAGATGAATAAAGGTGACAGCAACAGTAACAATAGTGGTAGGAATAGTAATAATAGGAGAATTACTGTGAGAGGGAGGAGGGGGAGTTGCAGTATCAATAACATTACTAGTAGAGGTACTCAAAGGAGTAGGTTGAAGAGGAGTATCAGTTGTAGTACACTGGCAGTATTAACAGTCATTAGCAGTAGTAGTACTGGTAAGAGTAGTAGTAGGACCACCAGTAGTGGTAATAGTACTAATCGTATCACAGTCATAGTTGCAGTATTAGTAGCTGTAGCAGTAATAGTAATAACAGTAGAAGTAATAATTGTATTAGGGCACTTTTATTTGGTTTGGTTTATTAAACCAAATTGTAAAAAAATAGAAAACACATATCACTTTAGTCTCATTAAAGCTGAACAAACATTTACATGTACAGTTAGTACATTACAGCTAATGACTGATACTTGATTGTTACTTACCCAGAGTTCGTTTTCCTTCAGGATCCACTTCCTGCGCCATCTTTAGTGCTTCTGTTGTTGCTATGTCAACATTGCATGGAACCACAACCAAGTTGATAGTTTCATTTCTCTCAATATATTTCAATATGAGATTTTTGATCTGTTATACAACAAGAACAGCAAAGATAGACATAAATATCTATATAGTGGAATTATATCTCAATATATAATTCCACTGTTCATTACTCTCACTTTAATAGTTATAGCTGATCTGTCACATTAAATGTTTTATTACAAATGTCTTTATTTTTTATGGACTGACATTCCTTCCTTGACATGTTCCTATTTTTGCATCTGTGTGATCCTCCCGGAAACTTTGGAAAAGCCAGTATGTACTGTACATGTTACATTTAGACCATTGCTCAGACCTGACCGATTAGCAAAGAGAGAATGTGTAAAATATCTGCATTCCTGGGATAAAAATCTGTGCTTTGATTGGATCACTCACTCACTTCCATACCGCGTGATCTAATTTAGGGTCACACATACATTCATTCACTGACACTGGGTCAATATACAGTGTAGATGCCAACTGACCTAACAAAAATTTTTGAAATGTTGAAGGAAACCAGAGTATCTAGAGGAAAACCACACAGACACAGGGAGATCATTCAAACTAACCACTGATTCTCAGTGCCGCCCATTAACTGGATCATTTAACTCCAGTGTTTGTGTACTTGTACTTAATCAATAAAAATCCTACAGTATGTAAAATCTTTTTTATTTTGTTTTGTTTTATTGTCTCTACAAAGTGTAGACTTATTGACTCAGTTTCTGAACACAGGACATGACTATTCTCAAAAAATGTGACTGGAATAAGGCATTGGTTGTGCCATGTACTGTTCCTCACTTCATCTGGTCCCTGCCTATGTTACATATATTTTGGACTTATGGGAGATTCCCATTGGAAGGAGCACTGCACTTTTATTGTAATATCCACAATATGTCAGGCGGCAAATGCTGTAAATATGCTTGCTTTTTTTTTCTCAAATAACAGATTATTACCCCTGAGTACTACAGCAAGTCATTCATGAGGAAGTACATTAGACAGTTCCTTATAGAACTGAGTAACAGAGTTTTTTCTTTATGATTATTATAAATTTCTAACCAAAATCATTATTAAGCAGTTTGTGTCACAGAGAAACTGCTTTGGAAGGAAAGACCAACAAGAACCTCTCCCTTTTCTTTTAATTTTACCTCAAATATACCACCAATTTCTAGTGTTCACCAGTTTCCAATTTCAAAATGTGCCCACTCTCCAAAACAATGTATAGAACAGTGGTGCTTGAAAGTTTGTGAACCCTTTAGAATTTTCTATATTGCTGCATAAATGTGACCTAAAATGTCATCAGATTTTCACACAAGTCCTAAAAGTAGATAAAGAGAACCCAGTTAAATGAGACCAAAATATTATGGTCATTTATTTATTGAGGAAAATGATCCAATACCACATATTAGTGAGTGGAAAAAGTATGTGAACCTCTAGGATTAGCAGTTCATTTGAAGGTGAAATTAGAGTCAGGTGTTTTCAATCAATGGGATGATAATCAGATGTGAGTGGCCGGCGCCCTGTTTTATTAAGCCAAAGCTCTCCAAAAAGAACATTTCTGCTTATCTGCAGTTTGCTAAAGATCACGTTGTTACGGGGGCGTGGACAAAGGCAGATGCTGGTGCAGGTATCAGTTGGACAGAAATAAATCATATTTATTAGAAAGTACAAATATATAAAAAAATAAACGATCAACAACCAACCAAAACAAAATAGACTAAGACACAGAGTCAAAACAGGAACAAAAACCTGGCATGGGAGCCGAAAACAAGAATAACCAAAACTAGGACCTAGATACTAAAACTCAGAAAACAGATCTCAAAGGAAACATGAACTCAGAAATTCAGAATACATGTTACGGTACGGGGGAGAGGGAAGTGAGGACCCAAGTGCAGAGGGAGAAAGGGAGCCCCCAAGTGGAGGCTGACAGGGGATAATAAGACAAACGGGACGAGCAGATAAGGAAATAAATACAAGTTTATTGATACATTAATTAAAACAGATCAATAAGACACTAACAAATAAACAGGAGAATAAATAACTGAGAGATAACCAGTGGAGTTTAATGTTCCACAAAAATAAATCCTACAGCCTATCAGCGCACCTCAGAGCACACACACGAATGTGTGTTTGGGAAATAATGAGCTGCAGAAAGTGGCAGTAGAAGATAAGGGGCTATAAAGGGTAAAATCCGCCAAGCAGAAGGAGGCCGGATTCGAACAGAGAGAGTGTGTGTGCAGAGGCACACGTGCTGCAGAAATGCCACAGAAGCGGTGACGTCAGAGCAGCTTAGAGCGGGGGGTAAGCGAACGTCTGAAGCAAGAACTGCCAAAGGCAGATTCAAAAGAAAGGAGTGAAGCCACAATCGGACCCTAAAGGGGAAGGATGAAAACACACCAAACACAAAAGCTCGCGTCGCAGAAAAGACGCGGCCAAATAAGCCAAATGGCTTAGAAAGAGGGAGATGAGAGCCCGGTGAAAGAAGCTGGGACGCGCACAAGCGCGGAGGTGCGGGCAAGCCGCGATCGCTGGCGCAGCTCGGATAAGAACACTCTGAATGGCCTTACGCCGTTCCAGAGCGGGGAAAAAAGATTTGCCTTACCTACCGGCTACGCCCTGCAATATTACCTCGAGCTTTGGGCTCTACACAAGTGACGCCCTTAACGGGACCACCTGTACCGTTCAACCCTGCCGTAGAGGAGAGAAAGAGATCCGAGAAGCGTGTTCACGATCGAGCCAACGCAAACAGTGTAGGGCGACAGTGCAGCGTCGGCGGCCGCTAAACGTAGCTTTTTAATGCCGAGGAGCAGGTGCGCCTGATTCCTGATAACGAGGGGGGCATGTGTGTCGCACGCTGACGACCGGAGCGGCCCGGTCTCAACCTGCCGCGAGTGGTGGAGCACCGCTGCCCTCTACTGTCGGACGAGGGGGTTGTAACAATACATACATGAAAAAAACCTGGCACGAGGGCCGAAAATAAACAGAACAATAATTACACAATACACAAACAAAGAAAATAAACAACAACTTAAACCTGGCATGGAAGTCCAAACTGAAGCAAAAATTAATCCGACGTCCCAACAGTTAATAATAATAATAATAATAATAATAATAATAATAATAATAAGTTTAATTTATATAGCGCCTTTCACAGTACCCAAGGTCGCTTTACAATATATACACACACAGCAATACGGAACAAACAAACATATTAAACATTAGTTAAAGAAGACAGCTTGAAAGTTTTCAGAAGTGATTTAAATTGTGGAACTGAAGATGCAGACCGAACAGATGCCGGAAGAGAATTCCAAAGGGTGGGAGCTGCCACAGCAAAGGATCTCCCACCCATGGAGGAAAGCCTAAATCTAGGGACAGAAAGTTGATTGGAACCAGTAGAACGCAACGACCGGGAAGGAATGTACTGATGGACTAATGTGCGAAGATATAGTGGAGCAAGACCATGGAGGGATTTAAATGTCAGAATTAGAATTTTGAATTGGATGCGTTTGTGAACCGGGAGCCAGTGCAGTTGCAATAAAACAGGAGTGATGTGATCGAATTTTTTGGTTTGTGTAAGAATCCTGGCGGCGGAGTTCTGGATATACTGGAGCATTCGAATTGATTTTGAGGGAAGACCATAAAGAAGTGAGTTGCAATAATCAAGGCGAGAGGAAACAAAACCAGGATCTCTGCAGCAGCAGGAGAAAGGAAAGGGCGCACACGAGCAATGTTACGGAGATGGAAGAAAGCAGACTTAGAAACAGATTTAATGTGAGGAGTAAAGGACAGAGTTGAGTCGAAAAGCACACCAAGATTACGGACCATAGAGGACATGTGAACAGACACACCCGCGATGGTCAGTGAGGAGGTAGAAATGGAGGAAAGCACCGATTTAGTGCCAACAACAAAAACTCAGTCTTCTGGGAATTGAGCTTAAGAAAGTTGGCACAGAGCCAAGAATTCAGATGAGAAATGCAATCAGTAAGAGCAGAAAATGAAAATGATGAAGATGGTTTGAAACTAAGATAAAGTTGCGTGTCATCAGCATAGCAGTGAAAAGAAAGGCAATATTTCCGTATAATAGAGCCCATTGGAAGCATGTAAACAGTAAATAGAATAGGACCAAGAACGGAGCCCTGTGGGACGCCCCGTTCCGCAGTAACAGTTTCAGACACAGTATTACCTAGGCGAATGTAAAAGCGCCTGTTAGTCAGATATGATTTAAACCAGGTTAATACTGTGTCTGAAAGTCCAACATCTGAGAGGCGTGAAACTAGAATATTATAATCAACTGTATCGAAAGCAGATGCGAGATCAAGAAGAACCGAAATAGTCACATGACCTCGATCTGCTGCAGTAAGTAAATCATTAAGAACATAAAGTACTGCAGTTTCAGTGCTATGCTGAGGACAAAAACCAGATTGAAACATTTCAAAGATACTGTTAGTGTTGAGAAAGTCCAGTAGCTGAGAGGCCACGCTCCAAAATCTTGGACAAAAAAGGAAGGTTCGAAATGGGGCGAAAATTATTGAGAAGGGAGGAATCGGAATCAGGTTTCTTAAGGACAGGGGTTATAGCAGCAGTTTTTAAGGCATCAGGTATGATGCCTGAGGACAGCGAGAGATTCACTATCTGATATATAGAAGGAGATAGAACCAAAGCACACTTCTTGAGAAGAGCAGTAGGAGCAGAATCAAGAGAGGAAGTGGATGGTCGAGAGTCAGAAATTACCTTGAAGATGTAATTTTCATCAACCGAGGAGAAAGAGGAGAACCTACTGGTAGGTTGTGGAACAAAGCAATCAGAAGAGGAAAAAGAAAAGAAGTTAGTAGATGAAGTAAGGTCACGACAGATGGAGGAAGCCTTATCAGCAAAGTAGCGAATGAAAGAGTTACAGAGATCAGCGGAAGCAGAGACCTGGTTTGGCAGCGGGTTGACAAGTCTATTAACAACAGAGAAAAGTTGACGAGGGTTAACACCAGAGGACTGGATGCGAGAAGTAAAATATGCAGAGCGCACAGTGTTTAATGCTGCTTTATACTTTATAATATGCTTGCTGTAGGCTAACTGGTGAACTTGTAGGCCAGATTTTTTTATACCTTAGCTCAAGGTGCCTTCCCACAGTTTTTAGAGTCCGAAGCTCAGAAGTAAACCAGGGAGACCTATGAGTGAAGGGGGCAGAGATGGTGCAAACCGGGGCAAAAGAGTCTAGAGTAGAAGAGACAATATTATTATAGGAAGCAACAAGGTCATCGAGAAAGAGAAAACGGGAGAGACAGGTCAAGGAAGACCCTAAGGAAGAGGAAAACTGCTGAATGTCAATCGATGAGAGTTTACGATATGACAGCTGTTTTTTAGTAGGGACTTTAACAGTCAAAACAGAAAGAGAAGCCATGATGAGCTTATGGTCTGATACCGGTAGAGAGAACCCTAAAACATTACTTATGAGCTTTGGAGCAGAACAAATTAGATCTAAAATATGGCCACGGTTGTGAGTGGGAAATGAAACATGTTGCAAGAGATCAAAGCAGTTGAGTAAAGAAAGAAAATCATTGGTTGCAGCAGAAGGAACATCAAGGTGAATATTAAAGTCACCAAGAACAATCAGAGATGCAAAAGATGAACTCATAGTAGATAGCAAATCAGCAAATTCAGACAAAAAATCAGGAATAAGAGAGTCTTTGGAGGGGACGATAGATCAGTAGCAGACCAGTTAGACTGGATGTTGAATGTAACCTTAGTGCTAGGAATTCAAAAGTGTCCAAATCATCGAGTTTATGTTGAGATATTCTTACAGTGTTATTAGATATAACAGCCAGACCACCACCACGACCAGAAAGCCTCGGGGCGCAAATTTAGCTAAAGCCAGTAGGAGTTGCCGCATTTAGATGATAAAAGTCACCAGGAATCTGCCAGGTTTTAGTCAAACACAGAATATCAACATTATGGTCAGATATAAGGTCACTGATCAGCACAGCCTTGTTCGATAATGATCTGCAGTTTAACAGAGCCAGGGTAGAAGCTACAGCCGGTGTAAAACCACTTGTAGGAGTATTAGCAGATCGTGAGAGCTCCGGCAGGACCCCATAGTTTACTCCACGAGTCAGCTTAGAAGTACGCCTAGGCTACCGCGAAGCAGACACAATAGTGGGAATGAGGAGAGTAAGTGGTGTGTTTGCTGAGGTGGTGGCGTTTTTCCGGCCACGATGGAGGTAGTGGTAGCGCCTGATACCCAACTCAGAGCACAGAGTGGATATAGAGGGATCTAACTGGAGGTAGGAACGAAGGCTATGAAGCGCAGCAGAGGAGTAAGAGACCACAGAATGTGCAGGTAAGTTCAATGCAGCCATTAGTATTAGAAATGTGACCCCGCAGACAGAAGTAGATGTGAGCTGTCCAAAAAAATAATCCATATGAAAATGTCCGAGATCCAAAGCTCCACATAGCAGTGTGGAAAGCCACCGAATGGTAAAGCCAGTGCGCAAGGCGAAAAGGGACGACAGAATAGCAGCCAAGTTGGGTAAAGCACGTTAGCCGACACTGTAGCACGCACACAAAACTGTTAACCGGCAACTGCAGTAACAGGAACAGTTATGTAAGCAAACAGCAAAATGGAAGAGCGGTAACTCACCCATTAGTCTGACGCCAGTGAGCACAGTAAAGAAAGCTCGGCACAAACCCAGAGAAGCATGCTAATATGGGACGCAATGTAACACGGCAGACGATGGCAGCCAGAAAAAAGGTGAAAATGCAGTAATCCACAGGTCCAGCGTCAGGGTGAAACAACAAAATTAGCCACGGAGAAGAAAAACTGATCGGTTAAACGGGAGTGGCAGCCGACAAACTTCAGCGTGCAACGTGCCCCGGAACCGGAAGTGAGTGAGTGCTTCAGTTCACAAAAATCACACTGAAGCAAAGTTTAATCCAACAGGATTACTTGGCATGGCATGGCATGGTGTGGCTTGGCATGGCTTGGAAGTCAATGGCGCTAGCGTAGCGTAGTGTAGTGTAGTGTAGCGTAGCATAGCATAGCCTAGACTAGACTAAGGACAAGGTATGGCATAAACGCGACCGTAGTTCATCACAAAAATGAAACAATGCTCCCGCGACACGACCGGGGAAAATCGGAACTTAAATACATACGCCCCAGCCGCGCGCGGGAGTAATTAACTAAAAAGAAACCAATAACCAAATGCCACGCCAACGCGATCAGCCGGCATGAGTCCAGGGTGCGACCATCTTGGAAATCACAGCGAATTTTGGAAACATAACGCCCTTCTGGGTGGCCTCAGAGAACTTGATGGCCATCAGGATGGCCTTTCTTGGCTTGACGGCCTCCTGGCAGTCCCCTCCTGACTTGACGGCCTCCTGGGTGGACTCTCTTGACTTGACGGCCTCCAAGACGGCCTCTGGAAACATAAAGGCCTTCTGGGCGGCCTCAAGGAACTTGATGGCCATCAGGAAGGCCTTTCTTGGCTTGACGGCCTCCTGGCAGTCCTCTCTCAACTTGACAGCCTCCGAGACGGCCTCTGGAGACATGACGGCCACCGGAACGGCCCGGCTTGACTTGATGGCCGCCGGGACGGCTTGACTTGCCATGACGGCCGGGACGGCTTTACCCGGCATGACGGCCGGGATGGCTTGACCCGGCATGACGGCCGGGACGACTTGACCTGGCATGACGGCCGGGACGACTTGACCTGGCATGACGGCCTCTGTGATGGACTGACTAGACTTGATTACTCCCAGGGCAACTTGACTTGGCATGACGGCCCCCGGGATGGCCTGACTTGACTTGATAACACCTGAGACATCATTTGACTTGGCATGACGGCCCCCACAATGGCCTGACTTCACTTGAAGGCCCCTGGGATGGCCCAACTCGACTTGATAACTCCCAGGACATGACTTGATTTGGCATGATGGCTCCCGGGAAATCCTGACTTGACTTGATGACTCCCGGAATGGCCTGACTTGACTTGGTAGCCCCCACGGTGGTCTGACTTGACCTGACGATACGAGTTGATGATCTCGGTGCTGACGTAGTCACAGGAGCTAATGACCTTGGTGCTGGTGCTAGAGCTGATGGTCATGACATGCCCAGCCCCAAACCCAGGAGACCCTGCAACCATGGGCAGACCTCTAATCGGTGCAACTACGGGACCAGGCGACACGACCGACTTAGACCTGGAACTGGTGTATACGGACCCAGAGCTAAATGGTAAAGGCCAGGTAGTTAAAGGTTCCTTGACCGAGTTACCCATAGCAATAGACTCGGAAGCGGAACTAACACACGAGGGTGAGACGGCCCACCGCTCATCACCTACACTGAGCCGTGAGGGCAATATAAAACAGCCAGATGGCTTGGAAGCAAGGCAGACCGGAGGAACACCCTCGGGGACAGGGCTAATGGGCTCGGGCAGTGAGATACATAGCGCGAGGTGCTCTGATCCAGGACAAAAAGACCCTGAGGGACCTGACACGGGACTAGGATGCTCTAACGGCCCTGGCATGAGACTGAGGGGCTGTGAAGGATCTGACATGGGACTGAGGGGCTCTGAAGGCCCTAACATGGGACCTAGGGTCTCTGAAGGCACTGACATGGGACTGAGGTGCTCTGAAGGCCTGAAACTAGACACTAATGACTTGACCAAGGGACTACGAGGCATGACCAGCTCTCCTGCTGGACTAACGGGCCGAAGGAGCGCCGACGGAAGGCTAGGGCGCTCAACAATCGAGCAAGATGTCACTAATGGCTCGAGAGCAGGGCCAAGTGGCGCAACAGCAGAGCTCAGCGTAGCTATAGACTCGGAAACGGGGCTAATTGGCAAAGGCCATGCGGTTAGCGGCTCATCAACCGGGTACTGTATGGCTATTGGCTCAGAAGCAGGGCTAAATGGCGCGGATAAGGCGGTTAGCAGCTCAACAACTGGGCAAAGCGTAGCAGATGGCTCGGAAGCAGGGCTAAATGGCAGGAACAATGAGGTTAGCGGCTCGATAACCGAGCTAAGCATTGCTGACGGTTCGGAAGCGGGGCTAAACGGCGCGGACATGGCGGTCAGCGGCTCACTTACCAAACTACAAAGCAAAAATGAGTCGAAAACGGGGCTAACTGACAGGGACAAAATGACTAGCGGCACATTAACCTGATTATCCAGTGAGACCGACTCGGAAACGGGACTAACAGACGAGGACAAGGCGGCTAGCGGCTTAATATCTGAGCTACGAGACAAAGCTAACTCGGAAACGGGGCTAACCGACAGGGGGCACAATGGAAAGCGGCTCAATATCTAAGCTACGAAACAGTTCTGACTCGGAAACGGGGCTAACCGACGAGGACACGATGGCTAGCGGCTCATTATCCGAGCTAAGCGACCAGAATGACTCGGAAACGGGGCTAACCGACGGGGACACAACGGCTAGCGGCTCAATATCCAAGCTACACAGCACAGACGCCCATAGAGATGAGGAGAAAAATTTACAGCTGCCCATGGAAACAGTAGTGGTTTGCAAGCGTACCTGGGTGGGCAGCTTGGGGCGAGCGATGTCGTCCAGAGGCGGTGTGACTCTAGGAGCATTATCCAGGAGGTCATCAATGGCCTCCTCGCTGCATGAAGCGGCACGCAGAAGCTTCCTGGCGAGTGCTGCGGCACGAAAAGCATCCTCAGCAAGGGACTCCGCCCTGGAGACGTCATCATGGGGTGGGGACGTGTCCTGAAGAATTCCCGGAGTGAGGAAAGTCCTCTGGATAGTCTCCTGGAAAGACACGTCCTGGGCTGGCTTGGTCCTGGTACCAGCATGAGTTCCCTGGCGACCCTTGGAGCATCGGTCGCGGGGGAGACTGAGACCTGCCGTCTGCTCTTTTGGCGGAAGCATTCTATTACGGGGGCATGGACAAAGGCAGATGCTGGTGCAGGTATCAGTTGGACAGAAATAAATCATATTTATTAGAAAGTACAAATATATAAAAAATAAACGATCAAAAACCAACCAAAACAAAATAGACTAAGACACAGAGTCAAAACAGGAACAAAAACTTGGCATGGGACCGAAAACAAAAATAACCAAAACTAGGACCTAGATACTAAAACTCAGAAAACAGATCTCAAAGGAAACATGAACCAGAAACTCAGAATACATACATAAAATAAAATCTGGCACGAGGGCCGAAAATAAACAGAACAATAATTACACAATACACAAACAAAGAAAATAAACAACAACTCAAACCTGGCATGGAAGTCGAACAAAATCACAAAGAGAACAACCGTAGCCGCCGCTAGGCTAACGGACGTGGCTTGAGTCCAAAAACAAGCACTGCAGTCCAGGAAAGAAAAGTCCCAACAAATCTCAAAAACCAAACTGAAGCAAAAATTAATCCGACGTCCCAACAGTTCACAAAAATCACACTGAAGCAAAGATTAATCCAACAGGATTACTTGGCATGGCGTGGCGTGGTGTGGCGTGGCGTGGAGTGGCATGAAAGTCAATGGCGCTAGCGTAGCGTAGCATAGCATAGCCTAGACTAGGCATGGCATAAACGCGACCGTAGTTCATCACAAAAATGAAACAATGCTCCCGCGATGCGACTGGGGAAAAAACGGAACTTAAATACATACGCCTCAGCCGCGCACGAGTAATTAACTAAAAAAGAAACCAATAACCAAATACCATGCCAACGCGATCAGCCGGCATGAGTCCAGGGTGTGACCATCTTGGAAATCACCACAAATCGTGGGAAATGAAGTCCATTCCCACTAGACGCCGTGAAAACAATGAAAACACTGGGGGCAGGGCACGCACCCTGACACTCGTGGACGATCCAGAAAGCTATTGGAAAAATGTTTTTTGGACGGATGAGACCAAAATAAACTGTTTTGGTTTAAAATGAAAGCGTTACATTTGGAGAAAGGAAAACACTGCATTCCAGCATACGAACCTTATCCCATGTCTGAAACATGGTAGTGGTATTATCATGGTTTGGGCCTGTTTTGCTGAATCTGGGCAGGACAGCTTGCCATCATTTATGGAACAATGAATTCTGAATTCTGTCAGAGAATTCTAAAGGAAAATGTCAGGACATCTGTCCATGAACTGAATCTCAAGAGAAGGTGGGTCATGCAGCAAGACAACGACCCTAAGCACACAAGTCGTTCCACCAAATAATGGTTAAAGAAGAATAAAGTTTTGTAATGGCCAAGTCAAAGTCCTGACCTTAATCCAATGGAAATGTGGAAGGACCTGAAGCGAGCAGTTAGTGAGGAAACCCACCAACATCCCAGAGCTGAAACTGTTCTGTATGGAGGAATGGGCTAAAATTCCTTCAAGCCGGTGTGCAGGACTGATCAACAGTTACAGGAAACGTTTAGCTGCAGTTATTCCTACACAGGGGGGCCACATGCCCAGGCATTTTTGACTTGCAAATCATTCTCGGAGCCGACTCTGTCTTTCGAGTCGCTGCACTGGAATGAGTTGCTTTCGTTTTCATCTCACGCTCGCCATATCGCCACTCTTCATCAGCATTGTTAGTGGCTAACTCTTTATTCCTATTATTAACAACACTTTTTGTTTTGAGTCCATTCCAGAACGGCTCCTGAGTTTGGCTTATAACCACTTATTTCCTGGTTTTGCCACAGTTCCCGGCTGGGGAGAGTGGAAAGTCTCACACCTCTCACTAGAGTGATCCGGGTTCAATCCGGAGCAGGCAGTATTTTTTTAATTTCTTTTTATTATTTTTTTATTTTTTCACTCGCACTTCACTACCGTATATATATATATATATATATATATATATATATATATATATATATATATATATATATATATATATATAATCTATGTACATACACACATATTCTCATTTGTGTGTATGAGTATACATGTATATACTGTATATACGTGGCTCATTTTTGTGAAGTGTTAACAGTCCCAACCTCTCCTCTCGTCCCAACCTAACCTCTCCTCGGCCCCAATAGCAGGGCTTATTTACACCAGCTACCTGCGATTGGGTCTAAAAACCCCTGGTTCACACCATGAACCCTAACAATATGTAAATCAGTATCCCCAAGCATCAGCATTCATGTGTCAGTAATGTCTTCAGGTGACACTGTATAGCTATGTGTAATTACTATAGCAGTAAAAACAGGACAATACTGCTAACTTATGACTGGACTCATATAACAGCATCAAATAGCAACAAATGCATGTGAAGTATATCATAAACAACAAGACATTCAAGTAAATTAATTAGCAAACATTTCTCGGGAGGGGAGTGGGACCATTTAGACTCACTTGCTTTCCAATGTCTTCAGGTTGGTCTTTTACAGGAACTCGGGCGATCCCAGGCAGATCAATCAGTGTAAGATCACACACATCAGGAGCCATGATTTCCAGAGTGATCAGATCATCACAGATTCCAACTCCGTCTCCGGCTAGCTCATTCTGGGCTGTTAGAGAGATGTTACACTTTTGGATTAAGCACTTTATATCACTTGCCAATACACTGTGCTAAATAAGCTGTGTAAGCATTTTTTTATATAGAAAGAATAAATATAAACTCTAAGTCAAAAATAAAGTAAATTGACTTCTACTTTTTATTTTAGCCAGGTCATTCAGATGTGTTGGAGAAACACACTTATGTACTGGGTACTTTGATTCAATAATGGACATATGCATAAATTTGTGGCCTGCGCCTAATGATTTGTATTAGGAAGTAATTCTTATTCATTAGCTTTATGAGATGAAACTCATATATATATATTTTTTTTATGATAATGTTAATGAATTATCAGCAGAGATGCAATGACTGATAAATATATAAATGTTTTATCAAAAAAAATATTTAAGAGGAAACATTTGATATAGGTTTCTGGTGTGGCGTGGCATGAAAGTCAATGGCGCTAGCGTAGCGTAGCATAGCATAGCATGACAAGGCATGGCATAAACGCGACCGTAGTTCATCACAAAAATGAAACAATGCTCCCACGACGCGACCAGGGAAAAACCGGAACTTAAATACATACGCCCCAGCCGCGCGCGGGAGTAATTATTTAAAACGAAACCAATAACCAAATGCCACGCCAACGCAATCAGCTGGCATGAGTCCAGGGTGCAACCATCTTGGAAATCACAGCGAATTGTGGGAAATGAAGTCCATTCCCACTAGACGCCGTGAAAACAACGAAAACACTGGGGGCAGGGCACGTACCCTGACACACGTGGACGAGCCAGAAAGCTATTAGAAGAATGTTTTGTGGACGGATGAGACCAAAATAAAATGTTTTGGTTTAAAACGAAAGCGTTATATTTGGAGAAAGGAAAACACTGCATTCCTGCATTCCACAAGTTTGTGGAAGTGTATCATGGCACGAACAAAAGAGATTTCTGAGGACCTCAGAAAAAGAGTTGTTGTGTTACAAGTCACGCTGACTTCTTTCCTTTGGACATTAGAGGTCAGTGTTGACTCTATTCTCTGCTTGGGACGTTTGTGATCACGCGTGTTCCCATCTAATCATCACTTAATTACAGAGTGGCAGCACCTGCTTACTCAGGTATATGAGGCGTTCCTGAGTTCTGGCATGTTGCTGCTGCATTACCAATCTCATTGCCTTCTCGCGGTTTTGTCAGGGATAGTGGGGTAGCTGGCGGTTCGAAGACCATCAGTGATCGTACGGACCAGGAGGTTTGGAGGTAAAGTTAGGGCATAGGATTTTAGAGTAAGGTCAGAACCTTATCCTCATCCCGGCGTCTGGCTACACTCCTCTTCGTCTCTCACACACAGCTTCCGGCTCGCTCGCTTCTGCAGTGAGCCCCCCGTGCTCTCCCCTGCCACTCCAGCCCTCGTGGGCCTGCTCGGTTTCCCCTCTCTACGCGAGTTGGCGCCTCCCCCTGCGATTGCATTCATTATGGAGAAGCGCTGAGCAGCGTCCTTGCCGTCTCATTTCTCTTAATCGCGTATGGATCCCGCTACCAGATTCTGCAGAAGCCGCGATCTGTTTTGCTGTCCGTGACGCTCTCAGCCTGGAAGAGCGTTCCCCATTTTCGCCCCTCCTGTCGCTGACGTCACCGCTCTCTCCCTTCTCGTGCGAGCTGTGCTCGGCGCAGTCTGAGTGAGAGAGCGCCTGCTTGATCCTTTGATCCGGAGCACTCATTCTTTTGTTTCAGCAGTTTAATTTACTGCAGCATGTTCTAGCGCTTTAGAGGACTGTTACCCTGTTGTTTATTTTATTTATGTAGTTTTTCCATTGCCCTGTTTTTGAGTCCGTTCCCGAATGGCGCCTTTGTCTGTCCTTATAAACTTCCTAGTCTGGTGTGGCTGTCGCGGCTCCATGGCAATCGCTGTTAAGCTTGTGTTCCACCAACGCTATAGCCCGGGGTTCGATTCCCAGCCACACTGACTTGGGATTGTTATTTTCTTTTCCTTTTCCATTTAGTTTATAGCTACCATCTGGAGCTAACTGCACTTGGGTCCCAAATTATACTTTACTTCTACGGTTTGTCATCTTCTTTAATTATGGCGAACCATCATAGAATGCAGCAGCCAGTCATGGGACCCAGCGTTAGCTCCTGGACCTCCAGTTTGGAGGTCCCCAGTCGCCACGGTCGGTGGGTTTCGTTACCTGGGTCCCGGCTGGCTTTTGGGGGGCTGTCTCATGACTACAGCTGAGTCACAGACCTTTTTTTCCATCTGGACCCTCCCAAATTGCCCAGCCCTTGCCGTCGTAACCGTCGGCGTCCATCTGGGGCTCAGGTAGTTCTGTACATGCCCACTGTCTACCTGGACCCCCAACCACTTATTCCTGCCCCGGAACCAACCAGCATTTTTAACATCTGTTAGGGTTCCCGGGGGATGCTGGAATATGTGGCTGAATTCAGTGCCCTGGCTGAGGTGAGCGGCTTACATGGGCCGTCCCTCATTGAGCCGTTTAGACTAGGCCTCAATGAGGACATGGACATCGAGCTATGATTCCTCCCACCCGCCTCTTCCCTTAACAAGCTGTTCGAGCTGACCAGGTTGGCAAATGTCCACCTCAAACAGCATGCTAGGAAGAGGACGGGCCTGGGTTCCAGCACTTCGAGTCCACCCAGCTCCAAGCCAGGGCATTCAGTGCCACCCAGCTCAGTACCAGAGCATTTTAGCCCCGTACGAGAGTACACAGTCCCCGTAAGCTCTGACATTGAGGATGTAGCGCCCCCTAGCTCTGATCCTGGGCTCGCCGCGCACGTAAGCTCCGCACCTGGGCAGTTTGACCCCATGCCTGAGCATTTTCCACCACACAGCTCTGAATTTGGGCCCGCCGCGCTGGCAAGCCCCACATCTAAGCAGGTAAGCTCCATGCCTAAGTATTTAGTGCCACCTGGCCCCATACTAGAGCTCGCCGTGCCCGTAAGCCCCACAACTGAGCAGGTAAGCTCCATGCTGGGCATTTAGCACTGCCTAGCCCCGTTCAAGAGCATGCTGCGCTCACAAGCTCTGAGGATGAGCATGTAGCGCCCACTAGCTCTGAACCTGGGCTCGCTGCGCACATAAGCTCCGCACCTGGGCAGTTTGACCCCGTGCCTGAGCATTTTGCGCCGCACAGCTCTGAATTTTGGCCCGCCGCACTCGCAAGTCCCGCATCTGAGCAGTTAAGCTCCATGCCAGGGTATTTAGCGCTGCCTGGCCCTGTACTAGAGCTCGCCATGCCCTTAAGCCCCGCAACTGAGTAGTTAAGCTTCATGCCGGGGCATTTGGCACTGCCTAGCCCCGTTCAGGAGCACGTTGTGCCCGTAAGCTCGGAAATTGAGCATGTAGCGCCCCCTGGCTCTGAACTTGGGCTCACCCCGCACGAAGCTCCGCATCTGGGCAGTTTGACCACGTGCCTGAGAATTTAGCGCTGCCTGTCCCTGTACTCAAGCTCACCGCGCTTCTAAGCTCTGAAATTGAGCATTCAGCACTGCCGAGCTCCGAATCCAAGCTACAAAGCTCCGTTCCGGAGCTCGCCGCGCCTGTTGACCGCGTACTTGGGGATTTTGCCGGCGTCATGCTCTGGCCCTGAGACACTGGGTTCCGCCTCTGAGCTGTTGAGCTTCGCTCCTCAGCCGCCAGTGCTCAGTCCTGCCCTTAAGCCGGCCAGGTCAGTTTCTAAGCCCAGACCGGGTGTTGCACCTGGCATCACCTGCCCCACCCTCCCTTTCACCCCCTTTTTGGAGGTTTGCCCTGCTTCCCAGGGCCTCCCAGTCTGGCAGGCACTCAACGCAGAACATGTCCGACAGGCCAGAGGAGGTGCTGGATGCGCCTAGGGGTGTCGGGACACCACCCCTTGGGGGGTAACTGTTAGAGGTCATGCTGACTTCTTTCCTTTGGACACTACAAATCAGCGTTAACTCTGTTTTCTGCTCGGGACACAGGTTTGTGATCATGCGTCTTTCCGTCTAATCATCATTTAATTACAGAGTGGCAGCACCTGCTTACTCAGGTATATAAGGCATTCCTGAGTTCGGGCAGGTTGCTGCTGCATTACCAATATCATTGCCTTCTCGCAGTTTTGTCAGGGATAGTGGGGTAGCTGGCGGTTTGAAGACCGTCAGTGATTGTACGGACCAGGAGGTTCAGAGGTAAAGTTAGGGCATAGGTTTTTAGAGTTGGGTCAGAAACTTATCCTTGTCCCAGCATTCGGTTACTCTCCTCTCCATATCCCACACGCGGCTTCCGGCTCGCTTCCTCAGCCAGGAAGAGCGTTCCCCATTCTCGCCACCCCTGTCGCTGACGTCACCGCTCTCTCCCTACTCGAGTGAGCTGTGCGCTCGGCGCAGTCTGAGTGAGAGAGTGCCTGCTCGTTCTTTTGATCCGGAGCGCTCATTCCTTTGTTTCAGCAGTTTAATTCACTGCAGCACGTTCTAGCGCTTTAGAGGACTGTTACCCTGTTCTTTATTTTATTTATGTAGTTTTTCCATTGCCCTGTTTTTGAGTATGTCCCCGAACGGCGCCTTTGTCTGTCCTTATAAACTTCCTAGTCCGGTGTGGCTGTCGCGGCTCCGTGGCGATCGCTGTTAAGCTTGTGTTCCACTAACACTATAGCCCAGGGTTCGATTCCCAGCCATGCAGACTTAGGTTCCTTATTTTCTTTTCCTTTTCCATTTTGGTTATAACTACCATCTGGAGCTAACTGCACTTGGGTCCCAAATTATTTATACTTTATTTCTACGGTTTGTCATCTTCTGTAATTATGGCGAACTGTAATATGTTGATGCTCATCAGGCTGGAAAAGGTTACAAAACCATCTCTAATAAGTTTAGACTCCACCAATCCACAGTCAGACAGATTGTGTACAAATGGAGAAAATTCAAGACCATAGTAACCCCCTCAGGAGTGGTCGACCAACAAAGAATTCTAAAGGAAAATTTCAGGACAACTGTCCATGAACTGAATCTCAAGAGAAGGTGGGTCATGCAGTGGGTCAATATGTAATATTGGATCACTTTCCTCAATAAATAAATGACCAAGTATAATATTTTTCTCATTTGTTTAACTGGGTCCTCTTTAGCTACTTGTGTGAAAATCTGATGAGGTTTTAGGTCATATTTATGCGAAAACATATTAACATATTAACATATTATAACAATTTTAAAGGGTTCACAAACCTTCAAGCACGACTGTAGATGTATTATATTATATATATATATATATATATATATATATATATATATATATATATATATTAATATTATCAGTTACCAACCTTCCTCAACATAATCCTCCACCAGTGATGGGTTGTCAAACTCAATAATCTCCTCTTTGTAGGTTATAACTGCTCTCCAATGAACACCACCTTTAATCTTCCTCAGCTTCAGCTCCAGTGGACACCTGGTAACAATGCCTAAAATTCAAGGAATATAGTACATAAACATTTCTCATTTCCTTCTAACTTTATTTATACAAGTCTCACTCAGTTTCACTCAATTTGTTAAAAGAAATGACGTTGAAATGGGCAATAGCTGTGATGAAATAAATTCATCCTAATAACAAGAATGAACATTCTTAGTATACTTATTACAGTAGATTATTAAGGATAGTGAAATAAACCCACCACTTCCCCTGGGCAGTGCCACCCCAGATAGTGCTTCCAACACTGAGCTCTTTCCGGAACTCTGATCTCCAATCACAGCTATAGTTGGTAGAGCCATATCGTCATCTATACCAATCAGCCTTAAAGAATCAATTAAATCAATATAAGGCCGCACTTTCTCCTCTAAATGTCTGTGGAACACTCCATCCATCATCTTACTGTGAATACAAAATGAACATTAATATATACATTGGGGCAAAAACGTATTTAGTCAGTCACTGTGCAAGGGACTGTGGTAGCCTAGCGGTTAAGGTACTGGATTCTGGACCAGAAGTCCAGGTTTCAAATCCCACCTGTGCCAAGCTGCCACTGTTGGGTCCTTGAGCAAGACCCTTAACCCACAATTGCTTGGATTGTAAGAATGTACCAATTGTAAGTCGCTCTGGATAAGGGTGTCTGCTAAATGCTGTAAATGTAAATGTAAATGCAAGTTCTCCGACTTAGAAAGACGAGAGAGGTTTGTAACTTTCATCAAAGGTACACTTCAACTATGAGAGACAAAATGAGAAAAAAAAATCCAGGAAATCACATTGTAGGATTTTTAAAGACTTTAATTGTAAATTATGGTGGAAAATAAGTATTTTGTCAATAAATTTGGTTCAGCTCAATACTTAACATAACCGTTGTTGGCAATGACAGAGGTCAAACGTTTCCTGTAAGTCTTCACGAGGTTGGCACACACTGTAGCTGGTATTTTGGCCCATTCTTCCATGCAGATCTCCTTTAGAGCAGTGATGTTTTGGGGCAACTCGGACTTTCAATTGCCTCCACAAATTTTCTATGGTATTGAGGTCTGGAGACTGGCTAGGCCACTCCAGGACCTTGAAATGCTTTTTCCGGAGCCACTCCTCGTTGCCCGAGCGGTGTGTTTGGGATCATTGTCATGCTGGAAGACCCATCCATGTTCCATCTTCAATGCTCTCACCGATGGATGGAGGTTTTGGCTTAAAATCTCACGGTACATGGACCCATTCATTCTTCTCTTAACACGGATCAGTCATCCTGTCCCCTTGTTTCCACCCCCATGCTTCACAGTAGGTATGGTGTAACTCAGCATTCTTCTTCCTCCAAACACGGCGAGTTGAGCTTTTACCAAAAAGTTCTATTTTGGTTTCATCTGACCACATGATATTCTCCCAATCCTCTTCTGGATCATCCATATGCTCTCTGGCAAACTTCTGACAGGCCTGGACATGTACTGGCTTAAGCAGGGGGACACGTCTGGCACTGCAGGATCTGAGTCCCTCTTGGCGTATTGTGTTACTAATAGTAGCCTTGTTACTTTGGTTCCCAGCTATCTGCAGGTTCACCTTTCATCAGGTCCCTCTGTGTAGTTTCTGGGATTTTTGCTCCACCGTTTCTCATGATTATTTTTGACCCCACGGGATGAGATCTTGCGTGGAGCCCCAATCAAGGGAGATTATCAATGGTCTTGTATGTCTTTACAATTGTTCCCCCACCAGTTGATTTATTCACACCTGCTTGCTTGCCTATTGTTAGAATTCACTCTTCCCAGCCTGGTGCAAGTCTACAAATTTTCTTCCTGGTGTCCTTCGACAAAGCTATTGGTCTTGGCCATGGTTGAGTTTGGAGTTCTGACTATTTGAGGAGGCTGTGGACAGGTGTCTTTTATAAAAGTAGTGAGGTCAAACAGGTGCCAATACAGGCAACGAGTGGAGGACAGAAGAGCTTCTTAAAGAAGAAGTTACAGGTCTGTGAGAGCCAGAAATCTTGCTTTTTTGTAGGTGACCAAATACTTGATTTCCACCATGATTTACAATTATATTCTTAAAAAATCCTACAATGTGATTTCCTGGATTTTTTTTTTTCTCATTTTGTTTCTCATAGTTGAAGTGTACCTATGATGAAAATTACAGACCTCTCTCATCTTTCTAAGTAGGAGAACTTGCACAATCAGTGGCTGACTAAATACTTTTTTGCCCCACTGTATGCATGATGTTTTTAGTCATATAAATTATTAATTTGACCATGTTTGGTTAATTCAATGATATTTACACTAACCTGGATTCACCATAAGCGGTAATTTCTTCATAACTAGCTTGATCACTCTCCATCACCTAGAAAACTGTAGTAACTCTTGTACAATGCTTAAAACAACTGTAAATACAAATGTTTAATACAATTACAAAGTATAATCTTTATTTTAAAATATATAGTCTTTTGAAATATAAGCAAAGTAATCTTATTGTTGGATAATTCAACCTGGAAATGATTTAAAATCATGTATGAAAAAATATTATAATGAATATAAAGCTTCTTCAATCTGCCAGAGCAGTAAAAAAAATCGTTGCTTAATGTTGGTAAAATCTAATTCTAAATCTAATGTTTCATTTCAAATAATTGTACATTAATCCCACAGCAAGTTATATATTACATTTGCCTCTATCTAAAAGCCTCGAAAAGAATTGCTCTGTTATTTCACTTACCTCACTGTCTGACCACCTGCTTTCATAAAGGATGTGAATAAACTGAAAGTGTATGGGTCTTTATACAATCCCTCTGTAAACCGCCTTGATGCAGGAAGTGTAACAAAAGACCCACATTTATGTAAACCTTTAAACACTGAAGATCATAAAACACTAAATACCAAATCAAAGATGGGAGTATAAGCATAATGGAGTTTCCCATCTGTGCTGTGTTTGGATTTTCCAATTTTAAACGCTGAATATTGAGTCACATGAAGCCTTCTTGAAAGAACTGTGAAGTCATTCTTCCATTCAATCATTAATCATCACTATGTGCTTTTTTTATGGTGAAGGTTGCAGTGGATTTTTTAAGTCCTATCTGGTAACACTGCAAGGCAGAAATACAGCCTGAATATGGCACCAAATTAGAAGACACTCATTAAAAAGGGAATATATAGTATATTGCTTTGATCACCTCCTATTTATCACAGCTGACATAACTGAATCATGATATTCTCAGTTGATTATTTAAAAGTAACAAATTCTGTCAAAAGTGCATTTATTTTTATACTATTTGTCAGACTTAATTACCCAGTGAGACATAAGTGTTTGAAACATACCAGTATCTCCATTAAGCATTTTCTCAATCTGTATAGGACTGCAGGTAATAGTATGACTAATAAACACATAAACATCTGGTTATTGTTCTTCCCAAAACGGTCTTGTTTTCTGGAAACCCTGGTGTCTGCATCTGAAAATGAAATGAAACTTGAAACTAACCAAGATAAATTTATAAGGTGTGACATTTATGACCTGTGATCTTTACTCACAGTTAAACCTAAGCAAAATTACTGTCAGACTCTTTCTGTTCCACATGGAATGGTCCTAGACTGTTGTTGATCACGATTAGCATGTTATTTACAACCTTGAAGTAGGTATTAAGTTTTTCAGTCCAAACCATGAACCACATACTGAATAAACTCACCATTTCCTCAGGGCAGGAAGTGGAATAAAAGCAAAAGACGTAGTTCTCAAGCTACTTCTTGGTAGTCTTTGCAGTGTGAACAAGACAATGCTCCTGCTGAAAAATAATATAATCGTTCCTCTTTAGAATACAAGTTTTCATCTGTGGGAAGCAAACTTTTCTGAAATATTTTCCTATACTCCAAAGCATTAATTGCGTTTACAGAATCATCTCACCACTATCAGCAGCTGAAAAGCCTTCCTACATCGAGACGCCTCTACCTCCATGCCTAATTGTAGCACAGATGCACTCACTGTTGTATTTCTCACTAAATCTTCAAAGACCCGTTACTGGACCATCGACAAGCAGCTCAATCTGTGATTCAGTCTGTGATTCATAAGTCTACACAACTCTGCTGAACCACTCTGATTCAAATTTTCCATATTCTGCTAGAAATTCCATTCTGTTCATGATGTCTTTAATCATATGTTCCAGCAGTAATTTCTTATTTTTTCTGCCTTTCATATTTCCATAAATTAATTACCTTAAAAAATAAAAGCCATTTTCAGACCAATTTAGCATGCCCAAATTAATTAAACCTCAAACTGAGTAACATGATTTACTAATTTCTGCTTACAATCTAAAACATGCAAGATTGTGCAAGTTCTCCTACTTAGAAAGATGAGAGGGGTCTGTCAAGACCATTATCTCTCTCAATCTGGAGCCCCACGCAAGATCTCATCCCGTGGGGTCAAAATAATCATGAGAATGGTGAGTAAAAGTCCCATAACTACTCAATACTTTGTAACATAACCTTTTGTTGGTAATGACAGAGGTCAAATGTTTCCTGCAACTCTTCACGAGGTTGGCACCCACTGTAGCTGGTATTTTGGTCCATTCCTCCATGCAGATCTCCTCTAGAGAAGTGATGTTTTGGGGCAACACGGACTTTCAACTTCCTCCACAAATTTTGTATGGGGTTGAGGTCTGGAGACTGGCTAGGCCACTCCAGGACCTTGAAATGCTTTTTTATACAGAGCCACCTCCGTGTTACGTTTGCCCAACCGTGGTGGGCCCAAGGGTGTGTTTGGGGATCATTGTCATTTGCTGGAAGACCCAGCCCACGTTTCATCTTCAATGCTGTCACTGATGGAAGGAGGTTTTTTGGCTTAAAAATCTCACGATACATGGCCCCGTTCATTCTTTTTCTTCCCTTAACACGAATCCAGTCGTCCTGGTCCCCTTTGCAGAAAAAACAGCCCCAAAGCATGATGTTTCTACCCCCATGCAGTAGGTATGGTGTTATTGGGATGCAAACTCAGCATTCTTTTTCCTCCAAACACGATGAGTTGAGTTTTTACCAAAAAGTTCTATTTTGGTTTCATCTGACCACATGATATTCTCCCAATCCTCTTCTGGATCATCCATATGCTCTCTGGCAAACTTCAGATGGGCCTGGACATGTACTGGCTTAAGCAGGGGGACACGTCTGGCACTGCAGGATCTGAGTCCCTCTTGGCGTAGTGTGTTATTGATGGTAGCCTTTGTTTTGGTCCCAGCTCTCTTCAGGTCATTCATCACGTCCCTCCGTGTAGTTCTGGGATTTTTGCTCACCGTTCTCATGATCATTTTGACCTCACGGGATGAGATCTTGTGTGGGGCCCCAGATCGAGGGAGATTATCAATGGTCTTGTATGTCTTCCATTTTCTTACTATTACTCCCACAGTTGATTTATTCACACCAACCTGCTTGCCGATTGTAGATTCACTCTTCCCAGCCTGGTGCAGGTCTACAATTTTCTTGCTGGTGTCCTTCGACAGCTCCTTGGTCTTGGCCGTGGTTGAGTTTGGAGTCTGACTGTTTGATGCTGGGGACCGGTGTCTTTTATACAGATAATGGGGTCAATACAGGTAACGAGCGGAGGACAGAAGAGCTTACCAAATACTTATTTTCCACCATGATGTACAATTAAATTCTTTAAAAATCCTACAATGTGATTTCCTGGAATTTTATTTGTCATTTCGTCTCTTATAGTTGAAGCGTAGCTATGATAAAAATGACAGACCTCTCTAGTACAAAAAACTTGCACAATCAGTGGTTGACTAAATACTTTTTTACCCCACTGTATAACTAAAATATTGAATATAGTAATCTTGAAAATATGATTATCTGCATTACTGAGTCAAGTAAACAGTGAAAGTAAAGAGTCACTGTAGGATCTCGTGTCCACAGCGGTACAGTTTTGTATACATAACATGATCAGTCAATCAGAGGAGGTGAGGGGGAGTTATTGCCTTCTGATGTGGTCTGAATAACATTATGATGACTGGTACAGATTGTGGAAGAACATCTTAGTGTGTGAGCTGGGACTGGTACCGGAAGAAGAGCTCAGAGAGAACATTTGTCACAGATGGACCTGATTGAATCTTGAAATTTTGTAATCAGTTAAAGCAACCCTGGACACTTTTCCTACTCATCAAACAAAGAAAGGTACATATAACGTTAATTCAGCAAGACAGAACAAACACATTCTGAATAGCTAAAAATATGGTGGGCCTTTGAGTAGGAGAATGAACTATTATTAACATGATTTATATGGCTTTAACATAAACTGTTACTTAAGTTTAAACTATTTTAGTGAAATAAATAATTCTGTCTTCTTTATTTTTATAATAACAATACAGAGTAGAGTGGGGGGGGGGGGGCATGTTGGTGCAGTGGTTAGCACTGGCACGTTACAGCTCCAGAGATGCCTTGTTCAGTTTCCAGCTCGAGCTCTGACTGTGTGGAGTTTGCACATTTTTCCTGCATCTGTGAGGATTTCATCTGAGTACTCTGGTTTCCTCCTGCTGGAATATCATCCCAACAAACGGCATGATTAGGCCTGCACCCTATGTTCGCTGGGACTAGGAAAGACAGGGTTGAAAAAAAATGAAAACGTATTTACACTTAATTTGTTTCAATTGTAAATGGTAGCCTTTAGAAACAGCAACTATTTACTTTAGCTGTTTTTTATATTAGAATAGCAAACACATAAATAATACATAGCTACAAATTAATCTGTGTAGTTTATTTACATATACACAGTCCTTCTTTCACAGTGCTCCTCATAGAATTACCATGTGCGCATTTTCTTCATGCCGAGTTTAACTATTTCTCAACTGCTGCTTTTTAGTATTTTTTGTTCAGAAATGTAGATTGGTGATTGAACATTGGATTAAACTTATAAGATTTCATACTACAATGTGGATATACATGACATTGTCACGCCATGAGTCCTACATTCACACACATCTACCCAATGCAATTCCCACAATTCTCCCTCGGACTGTGTGACTCAGCCAGTCAGTCGCGATCGGGATCACCTGAGTTCTAATCAGGACTTCCGAGTTACTCCGCTATTTATACGCAGCTATAACAGACTCTCCTTGTGAAGTATTGCCTTAGTTTCTATGTGCGTACCAAGCGATTTACCCACCGGACAGATCTATGGTTTTGACCCTGTTTCTGTTTCTCAGTTTAATCTTTTGTTTTGCGATTCTGGATTTGTTTGCCTCACTGACGGATTACCGGCTTTGATCAGTGCTTGCAACGCGACTATCCTTCTGCCTAATGTTTGTATTGTAGTGACGCTGTTTACCCTGTGTCAAGTTAATAACCTTATTAACTTAGCTCCCTGGTACTGTGCTCATCTCTCCAGCCTGCCTGGCATTACAGACATACTTCGCCAACATGCAGACAGCAGATACCCAGGGATTGCTCACCGCCATCATCGCTCAGGGACAAACATTGGACCAACACCGCCATTTGTTTGATTCACTGGTGCAGTGTGTGGAAATGCTTCGAGTAAATTAGGAAGCATAACAAAATCAGCTAGCCCTGATCGCTACCAGCCTGAAGGAAATCTCTGGTCAGCCTAAGCCCGCAATTTCTCCCAGCAATTCCATCCTGGTAAGCAAACCAGAGAAGTTTGATGGTAAACTGAATCTGTGCAGCAGCTTCCTGCTTCAGTGTGACATGTTCTTTCAGACCTCAAGTCCTAGCTCTGGTAGTGCACGCATAGCATTTGTCATATCTCACTTGACTGGGACAGCACTGGAATGGGCCACCGCCATCTGGTTTCAGGTGAAGGACAAGTCCTACGATCAGTTTGTGGAGAAGGTTCGGCCCATGTTTGATCATCCTCATCAGGGTCGTTCTATAGGTGAACTCCTCTTGAGTCTTCGCCAGGAGGACCGTTCTGTGGCAGATTACTCCCTTGAGTTTCGTACCCTGGCTGCTGGGAGTGGGTGGAACGAAGCTGCCCATCTAGTCATTTTTCATACGGAGCTTGCATGTAGGGATGAGGACTTATCTCTGGAGAAGCTGATTAGTTGGGCCATACGCATTGACCAACTTCTGTTGAATCAACCACATGGAGGGAGAGTTCTGGAAGCATTTACTTCCTACACAGTTTCCTCCAAAGCGCACACCGTTGCCACCACACCCCCAGCCAGGGACTTTGGCCCCGTACCCGATTCCACTGAGTCTATGCAATGTGACTCCACTCGGCTCACTGATGAGGACCGTGAACACAGACTATGCAGAGGTTGTGTCTCTATTGTGGTTCCTCTGAGCACAGGATCTGGCATTGTCAACTTCGACCTTCCCGCTCTGCTAAACCTGTATCACGTCGAGTGAGTACAATCACGTTGAGGTCACAATCATTTCTGTTGTCTGTCACCTTGACACAACCTGATCAGGATGTTGTCTCCCTAGCGCTGCTTTTTCAAGCATTCTTTAATGACATGCTACGGGACATGCTGGGCAAGTTTGTCATTGCCTATATTGATGACATCCTTATCTACTCACCTGACCGTGAGGCCCACATTCTACAGGTCAGGTAGGTACTTGCCAGACTTCTGGAGCACCATCTGTTCATCAAAAGAGAAAAATGCGAGTTCCACCTCACATCCGTCACCTTTTTAGGCTACATTATTAGCTTCACTGGTAATAACATTCCGAACCATCTGAACCCTTCGTCGTTGAGGTCGACACTTCGGAGGTCGAAGTGGGCACAATCTTATCTCAACGCTCGGGTTGCTCATGAAAACTTTTTTCCAGTGGCTTTCTTTTCACACAAACTCACTTCTGCGGAAATTATGGCATTGGGGACAAGGAGCTTCTGGCCATCAAACTGGCTCTCGAGGAGTGGCATCCCCTGGGACTATCGTGGCAACCATACTTTGGGAGATTGAGAAGGAGATCGACAGGGCTTTGGTAAGCCATGCCAGTCTGGCATTATGACCTCAAAACCGCAAGTACGTCCCTGCTGAATACGTTGGTCACACTCTTCTCTGACCTCTGTACACCCTGGAGAGACCCGCACCCAACAACTTCTGGCGACCCAATTCTGGTGGGAGCACATGCACAAGGATATACATGATTTCATTGCCTCGTGCTCCATGTGCGCACAATGTAAGGTGTCCAGAACTCTGCCTGCAGGTACCGTTACAAGTCCCAGAACGACCCTGGTCTTACATCGCCAAGGACTTCGTGTCAGATCTCCCCAAATCTCAGGATTATACCACCATTCTCACAGTTGTTGGCTGCTTCTCCAGAGCAGTCCGGTTCATCCCCTTCTCTTCACTTCCCAACGCCTTCCAAACCACTGAGTCTCTTTCAGCGAGTCTTCAGGATCTTCAGCATACCTGAGGATATAGTGTCTGACCTGGGTCCGCAATTCATTTCCCAAGCCTGAGCTGCGTTTTTTGAAAGGTTGGGGGTAAACGTCAGCCTCTCATCGGGTTATCACCCACAGTCCAAAGGACAATGCAAACAGGCCAACCAGGAACTGGATACATTTTTGAGAATTTACTCATGAGAATCACTCTGACTGGGCTGACTTCCTTGCTTGGACCGAGATTGCACAGAACTCCCTGGTCAGCTCCTCCACAGGGATTGCCGCATTCCATGTATCCTGGGATATCAACCTCCCATAATGCCATGGACCCTCCCACAGTCTAACGTCCCCGCTGTGGAGGAATGGATGCTCAGAAACGAACAGGTCTCGGAACAGACCCATCGGCATATCCAACATATGCTTGAGTGTCACAAGCGGTCGGCCGATCAGCATCACAGAGAGACTCCCATGTACTCTCCCAAACAACGCATCTGGCTGTCAACAAGGGACTTCCGCAACATGGAGGGTAATAAGAAACTTAAATCTAAATACATTGCTCCATATAGATCGTCAAGCGAATCATTGACGTCACCTATAAGCTGGAGCTTACTTTTCAATCCAGGGTATGCAACTCATTTAATGTGGTTGAGGTTGAAACGAGTTGTTGAGGTTGATGTTCAGGCCTACTCTGTCCACTGGTTGTTAGAGTCTCGACGTTGGGGTACTCCAGTACCTTGTGGATTGGGAGAGTTACGGCACTGAGAAGAGGAGCTGGATTCCATCCAACAACATTCTGGACTCTGGTCTTAAGGCTGACTTTCATCAGCACCGTCCACTTCATCCAGGCCCCCAAATGCGAGGCCGCCTTCGCAATCAGCCACCCAGGAATCTCAGGGGTCGCTCTAGGAGAGCCTCTTCCATCACTAACCCTGCTTCCAACAGGAGAGGCCCGGTTGAGTCCTCAGGGCACCCAACCCAGGTGGACACCAACAGTATCACCCCTGCTCCGACTCGGACTCCTTAAGGTGGGGTAACGCCACTCCACAAGTCCTACATTCACGCACGTATACCCCATTGCGACGATCTATTACCACAGCTGATGATCAGAACTGTAATTCCGACAATCCTCCCTCAGACTGTGTGACTCAGTCAGCCAATTGTGAGCGGGATCACCGGAGTTCTAATCAGGACTTCCGGGTTACTCCGCTATTTATATGCAGCTATAACAGACTCTCCTTGTGAAGTATTGCCTTAGTTTCTATGTGCGTTTTACCCACCGGACCAAGCGATTTACCCACCAGACATATCCATGGTTTTGACCCTGTTTCTGTTTCTCGGTTTAATCTTCTGTTTTGCGATTCTGGATTTGTTTGCCTTGCTGACGGATTACCGGTTTTGATCAGTGCTTGCAATGCGAGTATCTTTCTGCCTAACATTCATATTGACGCCGTTTACCCTGTGTCGAGTTAATAAACTTATTAACTTAGCTCCCTGGTACTGCGCTCATCTCTCCAGCCCGCCTGGTGTTACAGACATACTGGTCTCCTATTTCCCTCCTGTTGCTCCTAATTTTTAAGCTTAACTGGTTTTGAATGTAGTGTGCTTCCTAATGCAGGAAATAATAAAAAGGCAGCGTTGTTCCAGTGAAATTCAGCATTCTGTTATGTAGTGGAATATGTAACAGGATACATTTGGGCCAGTGTATTCTGTATTCAGCCATGATTGCCTTTCAAAATACCCTGACATTATTTGACAGAGGATCCAAGGGTTCTTCATTTCCCTCCTTCTTACAGTATAGAATGTAATCTAAAACCTCCCTTCTTGTCATACTGTAAATGACACTTATCTTCCATAATGGACTGGTTACACATTTCACCCCAAACAATTTCACCTGATCCAAAAAGTGTCAAATTAAAATATTACTTACAGTATGTCTGAAATTAAATGAGCTAAAAAAGGTTTACCTAAAACATTAAAATGTTTTATGGATGTATAAACCTACATCACCCAAGGAGGATGGGTCTCTTTTTGGTCTTGGTCCTCCCAGTGGCAAAGGAAACTCCCTATATGTCATGAGGAAAATCCTTGGTAGGACCAAGACTCAAAAAGCCAACTTCATTGGGCACCCTAGATGTTGTATGTAATAATTAAATTACAGAGATATTACATTTAAAATAATAAATAGTTTAAATAAAATACACACAACAGAGAATATGATGAAATGGAGAATGTGTGTTTGTGTGTGGGTTGGTTTCCACCCTGTGCTGCTGATTTAGATATGGTACTGATACATGGCACTGATTTGGATTAATCAGGTATGGAATGTGACTGAGTGAGTAATGCATTTTACTTGTATTGAAATATTGAATCACTTGCACCAGAGCGACACAGCATTAAAGAGCTCATTCTATCACTTGCAACGGATCGCCAGATCTTACCGTCTCGTACCTGGTATACTTTGTCTAGTCATGGCATGGCATGGCATGGCATGGCATGGCGATCTGGTTATTGTAGTTAAAGTTCCTGCTCTGTGTTCTGCCTGCTACTGTTATTGTGTTCAGTCTAGCTCTCGTGTGGTCCGAGCTGTTAGCTTAGCCTGCCGCTAGCACTAGCCTGTTGCTATGCTACCTGTCCTCAGTATACTCGTATCTTGTGCTCTATTCTCTAGCGCTAGCTCGCTGTTATAGTTTCTCCTGCTTTCTAGTAATCTCCTGTTTTTCGGCTACCACGGCAGGTTTGAGTTTGGCTTATATTTCTTTCTCCCTCCCTAGTTCCCGATCTGCGCTCTCCAGTTTTTCCGGTTACCACGACCTCCTGCAAGATTACCTTCAAGACTCATATCTGTTACCTGCTGCCTGTGGGGAGGATTTACCTTGCATCGCCGCCGCCTGTTTTCTCTCTGGTTCTCAGTCTGCGCCAGCATTCTTCGACTCAGTATAATTTGGTTTGCTTTTTTCAGTCTAGTCTATTTGCCAGTTTGCTTTGCTTGTGGTTGTCAATAAATCCTTTATTTCTTACGTCACGATCGTGTCTCCTTGTGATCTACATTTTGGGTTCCGTTAAGTCTAGTTTGGGTGAAAACCCCATTTTCACCATAACACGGGCTCCGCCTGTGTGGAGTTTGCATGTTCTTCCTGCATCTGTGAGGATTTTGTCTGAGTACTCTTCTTTCCTCATGCTGGAATATCATCCCACCTACCTCATGATTAGGCCTGCACCCTGTATTTACTGGGACTAGGAAAGGCAGGGTTGAACAAAAATGAAAACGTATTTGCACTTAATTTGTTTCAATTGTAAATGGTAGCATTTAGAAACTGTTTTTTATAATAGAATAGCAAATAAATACATAATACATAGCTACAAATTAATCTGTGTAGTTTATTTACATATAGACCTACATATCTTTCTTTCACAGTGCTCCTCACAGTATTACCATGTGCACATTTTCTTCATGCAGAGAATTTCTCAACTGCAGCTTTTTAGTATTTTTTGTTCACGTACAGTGGTGCTTGAAAGTTTGTGAACCCTTTAGAATTTTCTATATTTCTGCATGAATATGACCTAAAACATCATCAGATTTTCACACAAGTCCAAAAAGTTAAAAAAGAGAACCCAGTTAAACACATGAGACAAAAAATATTATACTTTGTCATTTATTTATTGAGGAACATGATCCAATATTACATATTAGTGAGTGGCAAAAGTATGTGAACCTCTGGGATTAGCAGTTACTTTGAAGGAGAAATTGCAGGTCAGGTGTTTCAATCAATGGGATGGCAATCAGGTGTGAGTGGGCACCCTGTTTTATTTAAAAAACAGGGATCTATCAGAGTCTGCTTTTCACAACATGTTTGTGGAAGTGTATCATGGCACAAACAAAGGAGATTTCTGAGGAGCTCAGAAAAAGAGTTGTTGATGCTCATCAGGCTGGAAAATTTTACAAAACCATCTCTAAAGAGTTTTTACTCCACCAATCCACAGTCAGACAGATTGTGTACAAATGGAAGAAATTCAAGACCATTTTTACCCTCCCCAGGAGTGGTCGACCAACAAAGATCACTCCAAGAGCAATAGTTGGCGAGGTCACAAAGGAGCCCAGGGTAACTTCTAAGCAACTGAAGGCCTCTCACACATTGGCTAATGTTAATGTTCATGAATCCACCATCAGAAGAACACTGAACAACGATGGTTTGCATGGCAGGGTTGCAAGGAGAAAGCCACTGCTCTCCAAAAAGAACATTGCTTCCCGTCTGCCATTGCTAAAGATCATGTGGAAAAGCCAGAAGGCTACTGGAAGAATGTTTTGTGGACGGATGAGACCAAAATAGAGCTTTGTGGTTTAAAAGAAAAGCATAATGTCGTAGAAAGAAAAACACTGCATTCGTCCCAGAACTGGATGACATGACGGTGTCCAGCATGGAAGTTGTCTGGGAACAGGCATTGACATGACCAGGTCAGGAACAGCACTCCTCCTGACTGATCCTGGAAGGAGGGGCAACTCGCCTGGCTCGGAGTACCGGTACGGACAAACTCGGCACAGGCACCGGAACAGTCTTCATCCTTGATGTAGCAAACTAAGACTACACTTTAATTGGATTAATTTTTAATTAAACTTTGTTAATTAATATATATATTAATTAATTAAGAAATACGAGGCACCACCAAATCGCTTAATGATAAATATAAATAATTAACTGGCCGATCTGGAAACCAGGAAAAAGAAACAACAACCTTGATCAGTCTAGTTCTGAATAGTGAATTCCGAGTAGTTTTCTCGACCCTTGAATGAATGAGCTCTCAAAACCAGGCGGTAACTTCAAAAAAAGGTTTTATAAACAAAGTTTATTAAACTACCAAAAACAAGGCAAATACAACAGAGTTATCTAAGGTAATCACGAGTGTATACAGAGTTAAAATCATAAAATGACGATGAACATGTAATATCACAGTATGGAGAACAGGGAATAATGGCAGCTTACACCTTACAGTAGTAAATCGGAAACAGATGACTCTATGTAACTTTATCCGGTCGCGTAAATAACTTACTAACGTGCAAGCTACTCGGATAACTTAATTAAGTTGAGTGGGGGATAGTATGTTAAATTACTTGGCGTGAATAAGGTCTATGGAAGCGTGGTTTAAAGATTTAACAAATTGAGACCCGAGCATCAGGGGGAAACCCAGATTTAAAGCCATAAATGGTACTCGCCTGGAAGGTACTCGAGGGTTAGGGCATTCCACCCTTGGCCCAGCCATCCAAAGGCACGATATTGGGGAGCTTTAGCGGCCCCGTCTGCACCACCGTTTAACTCTGACCCGCTTCTCAGCGCGCTTAGCTCTTGGGTCCTGCCGACGGTTTTTTTTTGCCACGTTGAGTTGGTGACCTTAAAATGGCGTCTCCGATGTAGGCTGAGGGCTAACGCGTATCGGCGTCTCGCATGCGTACAAAACTCAGGATTTATCTTGGCAAGATAAAGGTGGAGTTGGCGCGTTTCTAATCCACGTAGCTTCAACAAAAACTGGAAAAAAAACTTGGATTGGATGGCACAAAAATGTCGAGCAGTAGGAGGTCTGGTTGGTCTCTAGTTCAGCGATACAGAACTACTTAGACTGCTTGTACACAGGAAACTTTAAAAGTAACGCGAAAACTGAGTGAAATGAATAATCAAAAACGTTACAAAAGAAAGAAAAAAAAAACATAAAACACAAAGACAGAAGACTACCACACGGAAATTTGAAGTTTAACTTAACTCACGGTCGTCCCGGTGCTTTTGAATGCTCCCGTCTAAGGGGGCGGGGTGGAGGCGGGACATCAAGGAGTTGCCCTTACTTAGCATTTGAGAAGCTGACTCCTCAGTTTAAAGCTCTCCATCGCGGGGCCTTATTTCCCATTAACCACAGACGTCTAACTTGGATTAAATAATATTCCTACGTATTTAAAGAGATTGAAAAGTATCACCACAAAATAACCAAAAATCTCAAAGTTACAATTTAGAGCAGACTTAGTTGTAAGGTTCAGATGATCAAAAGCACCGAATTGATAATTAGAACATCGTTAAAAGATTCGAACTAAGCGCAGGCATTACTCTACTTTTAACTAACAATACTATGATTTCAATACAAGCTGTAGGAACGGTACATTGTAAATAACTTCATGTTTGTTGCACAAATTAGTTAAAAACCCCTATCGATCAAAACACATAGGCAAAAAGCTTGTTATTTCTATATATCGTACTAAACCAGATAAACTAAATAGTCAAAACAAAAAAGATAATTATACAAAAACATCAATCAGTAGATATGAAGATACATAAATTCAGTAACATACATATATAGAATCTGCAACGGTGTGTGGGTATTAAAAAAGAATATCCTTGATCCACTCTTTGTATGAATCATTTAAAGGTATATATCGTGTTTGGACTTCTCAGGATCCAAATATTAAGTTGTTATGTAATAAAAGGTTTCGGATTGATGAAGATAAACGTTCCCAGAAAGAGTTGAATACAATTAAAGTTTGTTCTCTTTAGAACAAAAGCTGAGCTCTTGTTTTTTTTTTTTAAGGAGGGAAGCCGATAGTTTCTTTGAACCGTTTGACCTTTGTTTGATGTCGGTAAATCTCCAAGGGGTGCCTTCTGGCGCCAGGCCTTGGGTGATTAAGTTTTGCAAGGAGGGGCTGGATGACAGAGTTTAACTATGAGGAAAGAAAGCGTTAATTTTTTGCAAAGCCAGAAAGACAATTAAGAAAGCTTGGTGGCCTTGAAACGTTGAAACTAGGTTAGCAAATGGACTTAGTTTCATGATT
The DNA here is from genome assembly GCA_025084515.1 of Ancistrus triradiatus. Classification (NCBI taxonomy): domain Eukaryota; kingdom Metazoa; phylum Chordata; class Actinopteri; order Siluriformes; family Loricariidae; genus Ancistrus; species Ancistrus triradiatus. Next base: position 64,178 of record JAJAGP010002307.1, on the reverse strand, counting down.
GGAGATGTCGAAGGTTATATGTCTTGTTTGAACAGACTCCAATTCCGTTGGAGTCAAAGGTGGGGGGGGGTTAAGATCTTGTCCAGATGTAGGGTCTTCTTGAATTCCAAGATGTTGTAAAGTTTACGACTTGGGGGAAGAAGGTAAAGAGAGGGAGATACAGCGATCACGCTACATTCCCCCCTGTGAATGAAGTTGGTGCTAAAGCAGACTTCGTCCATCTCCAGGCCATGATAGCTGGAATGACAGCGGACAGCACGAAATACCACTTTTATGTCTTAATCTGGGTCCCCCCTGATGATTCGAGAAAGAATGTAATGTGAACGTGGCACCTAAATTTGACCTAGGTGAGTGGGGCATAGCATCACATAGAAGGTTATTCTTTTACTTCTAGAGAGATTGTTGAGAACCCTCTTTAGGGCTTCTTGAACATTGGTATCTGTCTGAGTAGGCACTTGTCTTGCCTTGCAACACTTGGGTGCGGTACAGGTATGTAGCTCTGCAGGTTATGATATATACCAATACTAATTGCCAAAGCAACCGTCAAAAAGGTATGAGCAATAACCGACCAGTAATAAGCACATGTTGGTAATGGATAGGATTGGAATCCAAATTTTAGGAGGAGGGGGTCCCCTTGCAATGGAGGTTGTTTGGGGCACCCCTCACAGTAAAGGTAGTCAATCATTAATTGCCACGCGTCATTAGGCTTTATCACGGGCCATATTGAAGCGGGGCAGGTGCTATTACAGGGTCGGATGATGCCCTTTTTCAAACCTTTTTCCGAACGATTGTCAATGAGTTCCTGCACTGGCTCATACGATGCTAACGGAATTTTGTACCAACGCGCATAAGCGGGGCGTGTGGTTAGTCCAAAATCTAAGGAATTTTGAGTGAGTGAGTTGTGATCCTTGATAAGGATCTCCCTGTGTTTCTTGCGCTTTTGATCACTTTGTAGGGTGTCAGTTTCGTTTGGTACCAACTCAATTTGAGGTTCAAGTTCAGGGTTCGGTTTCTCATTTAGTTCAAGCATTGCTGTTATTGACCCCCCTGAATCGATTTTTGTTGTTGCCGACGTTGTTTCAGGTATGGTCAGAGAACACATGAAGGTATCTTGTTGTTCCAGTGGCTTACCCGGGGGCCAGGAGGGCTCTGACGGAAAGTCAGACGACTTGGCTGGCCCATCCTCCGGAAAGTTGTTTCCTTTGGGTCTGACTGGACCACTAACACAGCACTAGGGGGATTGTGGGTTGGTTTCTCACCCCCTGTGGTGGCTGATCAGGTATTTTCCACCTGTTATGACAGGAGTCCTGTATGGACTTGGTACTTGGACTGCAGGTTTATTTCCCATCAGACCAGAGGAGCAACTCCTCCTCTGTCTCAACATGGCTTTTCTTAACAAAGGCTGGACAGGTAATTTAGGGGGAAGCAGAGGTGAGAGAGGGACAGATCTGCTTCCTGGCTATCAATTTTGACACAGCTTATCTACTATTCTTTTTTAAGGGCTGCTAAGTCTTCCTGACTATTTTGACCATTTTTATTTTTGTTGTTTTTCATATTCCTGCCCTACTCTCTTGCTGTAGCCTTTTTTCTTGGCTCGGGTTGGATTCTAACCCTGTTCTCAGTAGTGTACTGAGGAGAATAAAGGTCGTCTTGGGGTTGCCCCCAGGGACGATTAGACCATGAGGCATGTCCAACTTTGCTCTGATCGGGAGGAGACCGATTGTGGCCGATACCTTGAGGAAATGTTGACCAGTGGTCCGAATTCGCACGGTTTTGATTACGCTCTAAACCACAGTTGTTTGGGATAACCTGCAACGCCTTATGGTTTTTGTTGGGACCGAGAGATTCCTGGTCCCTTGTTCAAGCCCTCTGGGCTTGATTGGAGTCCCGGTGCTGGACGGGTTCCTTTCTTTCGGTTTTAAAGGTAAAAAGGTGGTAATCATTACTTGAGCACGCTAGAAGGGTCTACCTGCTTATGGGCAGTTTGCGCTGAAATTAACAAATCCTTTTATTGCTAAGTCGCGCAATTCTCTACTGTTTAACGTGCGTGGGCTCAAGCTGAGACGCCAGTAGATAGTAACTGGTAGCAGGGTGGAGGTTTTGGACAAACAAATGAAATTATGAAGTTCAAATCCTCCTCCATGCCAGGTTGATTGCTGACTGCCAAAATAGGGCTTGACGCAAACGATGATAATAAGACCTGTGGGACTCCTGCCTACCCTGTTTGAGACTGATAGAGCTGCATCGCCAGTTCCTGTCTGTGTGACAGGATTGGAGAAACTCCTTCTCCATTCGTTACACAACAGGTAGTAGTTTCCCTGGATATGGTCCGGCTGGCGCATGATTAAAACTACTAACTTCTCGGTTTGAGGTTACTCGGTATTAAATAAATTCCTGTCGTTCTACCGTCGCTTGGGGAAATTTTTCGCAGGTAGAATTCGATGTCATTCACATATGCACGGGGGGGGTCACACATCATGAGCGCCACCCAGTGTGGGCTTCGAATCGAATTATATTGCGGCAATTTTATCGAGATCCCCTGTCAGTTTGGGCCCTGAGAGTATAGCAGGAAGGAGGGTCCTTGCCCTCGGTGGGGGAGTTATTTGGGCACGGTCAGGAGACTCTCTCCTGGCTCTAGTGGGAGAATAGGGTCCAGGAGCAACTCTGGGAGTATAATCCCCGCTCCTGGTCATAACAGAGGAACGTTCTGTACACACCTGTTTTGATTGGTCAGGACGTGTATCGGGGAGCATACAATGGTCCACTTGGGACATTCACAGGACTTTCTTTCCTGTACTGTATTTTGGACACAGTGCCTTCCTAACTCTTTACTTTTATTACACTGGTTTGCATCGAGTTGTTCAAGGGCCATGCGCTTTGCGGGTGGCCTGCTCCAGTATCCGCGGAGCGCGTTCTTGAACTCAGTTATCTGATCTGTAAGGCAACCAGTTTTTTCATAAACTAGTTTGAGATGCCGCCTTGCTCTAAAATCGGTTCTTAGATATTCGGTTAGGCAGGCATTCCTTAGTGACTCAAGTTCAGCCTGGGTCACTTCTTGTCTTTGGGCGGTTTTTAGATAGTCGGCGCATCTAGTGATCGAGTACTCTCTAGTAATGCCGACTCAACATCCTCCATTAGTGTTTTTTCTACACAGAGGGGGATTTTGATCGTGGCTCAGCGACCATTTTGTTGTTCAGGGTGTAATTTACGATGATTTGGGTTTACTTTTAACGCTGGTCGAATAGGTACACCTGTAACGCACGGTTAGAGTGTTTTATACTGTATTCGATCAAGCTTTATTTTATTTGTTTATTCCCATCAAAAAATTAATAATTAAAATTTTAAATAATAAAAAAATTTTTTTTTCTTCTTTTCTTTTTTTTTTCTCAATTAAAATTTATCAAAATATTATTAATTTTATTTTATTTTTTTATGAGACGAATAAACAAACAAACAGTAAACCGTATTAAAATTTAGGGCAGCTAAAGGCTTTTAATTAAAAGCTCAATCGAAGAAAGGAGTTGTGGACTCAATTGATAGTGGATAATCAGTGACCGTGTTATAATAAGGTTTCTTTAAAGTTTATAGTGATTAACAAAGGACCCACTGATAGTCACTATTAAAGTAATGAAAACCGCATATAGGTCACTATAGTTTAAGTGCTAAGTTATCACAATTTTTAACTCTGAGCTTCATTTAAGTTCACAGTATAGACGCAGAAGTTTCTTAAAGGCTACAGTGTTTCAGTGACACTAGGTAATTATTCCCTGAGTTGTTCACTCAAGATTTGGGCCACTAGGGGTCAATAGCCTAATTTATCCTTCACAGGGTGGTGTTTTCAGTATCTGACCACAAAGAGGGTAACATCGACACAACAAAAGGGGCGTCAATAACCTATATTATTCCCAAAGGGTGGCGTTCTTGTCTGGCCACCATAGGATGAAGTTTGCACAAACAGGGGTGTCACGAGATGCACATCAATCGTGCGTCATTAAACACCGTCCTTTGAAGGACGTTTTGATTCCTTGAATGGGTTCACCCACTTTCTATCCAGACTGGGCTGGAGTATTTTCGCTTTAGGGCGAGTTTTATTATTGGATCACAGGGACACGGTACACAGCCGTGGCCTTATTTAAACTGATTCTTCCTACACACGTTTTTTCCAACCCAAGCTGAGATCAGCTTCATGCAACTTAAGGCTCCCGCTATTCAGTTTTCTTCGGTCGGGTATTTTGGGCCCCCCTATTGGCAGTGTGTTCACAACACGCTTAACCTTTATGCTGCTTTTGTAAGCAACAGCCGTAATTCTGACGGCGTGTTACGATTTTAAAGACCCCCTATCACACGTGACGCCGACAACGTAGTTAGCTATACGCTACTTTTTTTAGCACGGGGAGGCCGAATTTATTGTTATTCCCTTCGAGACTCGGAGTAGAATAAAAAAAATTCGGTGCGCATATACACGACCCTGGAAATCTCGCAGAAGATCGGTTCTTACGGGGCTTATAAGGCCTCAATTTCAATAAAATGAGCGTTCGGATACGCCTATGCATGCATCAGTAGTTATGATTTATTGTAGTAACGCAATTCCTTAAACATGGTAACCTTTGATATACAACGCACAGCGGCGGCATACAAAACACGCACACAAAGACACAAGAAGCAGCTTAGATTGCTATTCGCTCGGCAGCGTTTTTCCTTTCTTTATACACAAACCAACAACAACAGCATCTGTTAAATAAACTTTATGACCAACTTTCCAACAATTAAAACCTGCAGACGCTCATACCTGTTTGCACCTCTGTACTGTGTAAAGACTCTCTGAATACAGAACGGCTTTGCCAATCGATAGTTTTGAAATTACCACACCCACCACCGCATAGAATAAGAGCCCAATCATGTCAATAATGCCGATTTCACTCGTCACCACGGGATGAACCAAATAATGTAGCAAACTAAGACTAACACACTTTAATTGGATTAATTTTTAATTAAACTTTGTTAATTAATATATTATTATGAATTACTTAAGAAATTACGAGGCACTCAACCAAAATCGCTTAATGATAAATATAAAAATTGTAATTAACTGGCCGATCTGGAAACCAGGAAAAAAGAAAACAACAACCTTGATCAGTTCTAGTTCTGAATTAGTGAATTCCGAGTAGTTTTCTCGACCCTTGACTGAATGAGCTCTCAAAAACCAGGCGGTAACTTCAAAAAAAGGTTTTATAAACAAAGTTTATTAACTACAAAACAAGGCAAATACCACAATATCTAAAGGTAATAACGAGTGTATCACACAGAGTTAAAATCATAAAATGACGATGAACATGTATATATCCACCGTATGGAGACAGGGAATAATGGCAAGCTTACACTTATCGTAGTACAATCGGAAACCAAGATGACTCTATGTAACTTATCGGTCGCGTAATACTTACTAACGTTGCGCAATGCTACTGGTAACCTTAATTAGTTGAGGGGGGATCGTATGTTAAATTACTTCGGCCGTGAATAAGTCTATGTTGAAGCGTGGTTTAAAGATTTAAAAAATTGGACCCGAGCATCAGGTAAACCCAGATTAAGCCAATAAATGGTACTCCTGCCTGGAAGGTCACTCGAGTGGTTCGGGGCATTCCACCCTGGCCCAGCCGTCCAAAGGCACGATATTGGGGAGCTTTAGCGGCCGTGCTGGCACACCGTAAACTCTGACCAGGCTTCTTCTTCAGCGGCTTAAGTCTTTGGGTTCCTGCCGACCGGTTTTGCCACGTTGAGTTGGTGACTTAAAAATGGCGTCCTTCCCGAATTTAGGCTGAGGGCTTCACGCGTACTCGTCGTCTCGCATGCGTACAACTCCAGGATTTATCTTGGCCAACAGATAAAGGTGGAGTTGCGCGTTTCTAATACCACGAGCTTCAACAAAAAACTTGAAAAAAAAAACTTGGATGGCACAAAAAATGGTCGAGCGTAGAGTCTGGTTGGTCTTTCTAGGTTCAGCGATACCGAACTACTTAAGACTGCTGTATACAGGAAACTTTAAAGTAAACGCGAAAACTTGAGTAAAATTAATAATCAAAAACGCTACAAAAAGGAAAAACTATAAAAGACAAAGGAAAGACTTAAAGAACATAAAGACACAAGACTTGAAGCTAGAGTCGTCCCGCGTTGCTTTTTGAATGTTCCGGCTCGGGGGCGGCTGGAAGCGGGACATAAGGAGTTGCCCTTACTTAGCCAATGAGACGCTGACTCCTCAGTAAAGCTCTCCTATCGCGGTTGCCTTATTTCACCATAAGCCACAGACGTCTAACTTGGATTAAATAATATTCCTACATATCTAAAAGAGATTAAAAGTATCACACAATAACCAAAAATCCTCAGTTACAAGTTTAGATGCAGACTTCGTTGGAAGGTTCAGATGATCAAAAGCACCTTGAATTGATAACCTAGAACATTGTTAAAGCATTTTAACTACAGCACAGGCATTTACTATACTTTTAACTAAACAATACTATGATTAATACAAGCTGTAGGAAACGGTACATTGTAAATAACTTCATGTTTGTTGCACAAATTATTAAAACCCGATCGATCAAAACACATAGGCAAAAGCTGTTTCTATATATCATACTAAACGGGATCACTAAATATCAAAACAAAAAGATAATTATAGTAAAACATTAATCAAGTAGATATGAAGGTACATAAATTCAGTAACATACATATGTATAATCTATAACGGTGTGTGGATATAAAAGAATATCCTTGATCCACTCTTTGTATGAATCATTTAAATGTATATAGTGGGTTTGGACTTATCAGGATCCAAATATTATTTGTTATGTAATTAAAAGGTTTCGATGAAGATAAACTGTTCTCATCAGGAGTTTAATACAATTATTAAAGTTTGTCTCTTTAGAACGAAATCTGAGTTTTTGTTTTTTGTAAGAGGGAAGGCGATAGTTTCTTGACTGTTTCTTGATGTCGTAAATCTCCAGGGGTGCTTTCTGGCGCCAGGCTGGGTGATAAGGTTTGCAAGAGGGGCTGTGATGACAGAGTTTAACTATGAGGAAAGAAAGTCGTTAATTTTTTTGCAAAAGCCAGAAGAACAATTAAGAAAGCTTGGTGGCCTTGAAACGTTGAACTAAAGGTTAGCAAATGGACTTAGTTCATGATTGGGAGATGTCGAAGGTTATATGTCTTGTTTGAAACAGACGTCCAATTCCGTTGGAGTCAAAGGTGGGGGGGGTTAAGAGCTTGTCCAGGGGGGGGTTAAGATCTTGTCCAGATGTAGGGTCTTCTTGAATTCCAAGATGTTGTAAAGTTTACGACTTGGGGGAAGAAGGTGAAGAGAGGGAGATCCAGCGATCACGCTACATTGAAATAGTGGCCACTGGCCTGTAGGAGGGTGTAAACCGCAGAGTACTCACCTGATGAGGTAGCTCTTCTATGTTGTGCCATCCGTTTCACCAGTGGCTGTTTGGTTTCCCCGATGTACAATTCCTGGCAATCCTCCCAGCACTTAACAGCGTACACTACATTACTCTGTTTGTGCTGCCCTTCCCCAATCCTGTGTGAATGGCACACATGGCCATTGTCATTAATGGCTATGACAATCTGCATATTAAACTGATCACGGGTCCCATTGTTACACAATGGTGCTGGTATCAATCGTTATGCAAATGTGCTCTATATAAGATTGGGGAAGTTTTCCAACTAGCTGAGACTAAAGAAGTCACTTAGATGAGTGACAAAACGTTTCTCCGACAAATCCTTATGTCCAGATGAACAGATTCAACTTCTGGGATTTTCTTACCTGGATTACTGATCATGCATCAAGACAATTTATTTGACGGTTGAGTTTGTTTTTGGGTTGGTTTTGAAGAGCCATTGAAACGATGGTGTGACGCCTGCTTAGGGATAGGAGACATATGTAGGGAGTGTATCAGAACAAAGATGGCATTTATTAGTAAAAACGGGCAAAATAACAGAACACTACAAACAATGGAAAGGGATACGGATGAGAACGAGAAATACCCAACCTGAATGGGGTGCGACGAGGGATGGAATCGAAGAAAGGGGATGAATTGGAACTAGGTAAGTGAAGCGATATGCTGGGCTCGAAACGAGTAACGAGAAGTGATCTGAAGGGACCTAGAAATGAGGTAGAAACCACGAGAGTTACCAAAGAGAGTGGGAAGCAAGAGAGTATAAATAGGAGAAGAGAAAGACTGGAAGATGTGCAGATGATAGAAGGTTGGAGAGAGAGAAAGTGGTAGAAGGTGGGTGTGGTGCACAGGTCTCAGTGCAGGTGTCCCAGTTATCCCCCTCCCCCACGGAGTTCGTGACGGAGCTAGGACTCCAATGAGGGCCATAGGAGTCTCTGTGGAATCTGGCTGTTTTCTCTCCGGACGACAGCTTGGAGGATTCCAGTAAGTCCCATCCTGCTGTTGAACAGGCACCGCCGCGGCTCTCCCAGAACCAGACGATGTCATGACGGTGTCTAGCGCAGAAGTTGTCTGCCTGTTTAACCCAGAAACAGGCGTTGACATGGCCGGGTCAGGAACAGCCCTCCTCCTGACTGATCCTGGAAGGAGGATCGACTTGGCTGGATCTGGGAAAGGGACCTTGGGACAAGCACTGGGATGGACGATCTCAGGACAGGCATTGGGACGAACGACCTCAGTATGGACGACCACTGCACAGGCACCAGTACGAATGACCTTGGCACAGGGAGCAAAATGGACGACCTCAGCACAGGCACAGGAACGGACGACCACTGGATGGTCCCAGGCCCAGACAACCCCTGGTCGTCCAAAGGTTGTCTGTGCCCGGGACCGTCCCGAGCACAGAAAACCTTTGGACGATCCTGGGTGCAGACAATCTCTGGACGGTCTTGGATGCAGACGACCTCAGAATGATCTCTGGGACAGGCAGCCCGTGGATGGACTCTGGGACGGGCGACCCCTGGACGGTCTCAAAAATGGGCAACTCCTGGACAGTCTCAGAATGAAGCGAATCTGCTTCCACGATCCAAATGCGTTCACTGTGGTCCATTGGGTCAGCGATCACTGTGGGCCATTTTGAATTAATGTGTGTAAAAGTCAAAGTAAAAAATATTTCTGTCGTTTTTACAATATAGCCTTGTCTCAAAGCAACTTTACAAGCTTCTAGGGCCACAGCTCCAAAAGAGCAAGGACATGGCAACAGTGGCAAAGGAAACTCCCTATATGTGATGAGGAAAATCCTTGGGAGGACGAAGACTCAAAAAGCCAACTACACTGGGCAGTCTAGATGTTGTATGTAATAATTAATTTACATAAATGTTAAAGTTACAAGAATAAATAGTTTCAATAAAATACACACAACAGAGAATATGATGAAATGGAGAATGTGTGTTTGTGTGTGGGTTGGTTTCCACCCTGCGCTGCAGGTTTAGATATGGTACTGCCACATGATACTGACTTGGATTAATCAGGTATGGAATGTGACTGAGTGAGTAGTGCATTTTACTTTTAGTTTCTACTGTGACTCACAGCTAAAATGAACAAATATTGAATCACTTGCACCAGAGTGGCACAGCATTAAAGAGCTCATCCTATCACTGGCAGATAATAGCCATCCATCACCTGGAGTCCACGATAGGCCTTGCAGGAATTAATCACTTTAGTCTCTATCGGTATGTTAATCTGCATTAGGTATGAATAAAATTAAAACAAAATCATGCTCATAAAAAACACTTTAAGCCCTGTAAGTTCCCCTCCAGTGTTTTATATTTTGGTTGAGATGGATCTTGAAAGGCCTTGATCTTCAGGCTCACTCTTACCCTCTGTAGTAAGACTAATCTCGCTGATCATCAATCTTCAGAATCACTCAATCAGGCAGTCCAATCTGTGTACAGTCTCATTTGCCAGTATGAGGCAGATATCCATTGTTTCTGAACAACGTTACCATTGTTCACTACTCTGTAGTTAATGCCTAAAGCAGTACGTTGACAACATTGGGACTGTGGTAGCCTAGTGGTAATCTTACAATTGCCCTCTGTAAGATTGTAAGGTTAGGGATAAGGGAGTCTGCTAAATGCTGTAAATGTAAATGTAAATGTATGAACACAAGCACTTCAATATCAGACATTAAATGAGAAAGACTAAGTAATAATGCAGGACTGGTATAGTAAAGTTACAGCATTATGAAGTCTGATATACTTCTGTGACTATGTTTTACTCAGCATGTATATGGGTACTTGTGTTTTGTTTTAATTTATTATTATAAAAGTTAATATTTAATCAGTTAAGGTAACTTTTTCAAGGTTTACAAGGTGGTCACATGGTTTACAAGGTGGTTCACAGTACTGAGATCATCTGATCGTTGCCAGCTGCCTCCTTTTAACTGTTAAAGAAACCAGTTCTGGATGCCACCTGAGCAACAGAAAAAAAACAAAATAAGTGGCATTGTGGTAGTGTGGGAATTCTGTTTAGCCCAAAATGTGAGCATGTGAGAGCTGCAGTTGCTCAGTAATTTTCTGTTTACATTTACAGCATTTAGCAGACGCCATTATCCAGAGCGACTTACAACTGGTACAGTCTTACAATCCAAACAATTGTGGGTTAAGGGTCTTGCTCAAGGACCCAACAGTGGCAGCTTGGCAGAGATGGGATTTGAACCCACAGTCCATGTTTATTCAGCTCTAGTTTGAGGACTATGACAAATGTTCAAAAGATATTGTGCAAACAATATCAATTATCAATCAATTATGATTTCCTAAACTAAAATATTTTAAATGGTTTTGCAATATCATGAATGTCAAAGAAAGATAGATATGTATGCCAGGATGGAACTGAGTGTCGGATGCTATGTTTGTTTATGTAAGGGGAAGGGTTTTTGTATGAAAATATATAGAAAGATTTGTTTAGGTTACTGAGTTTAAAGTTAGGGTTAGGGGTAGAAATACTTAGCTACAGTAATCACTATGTCAGTGGTCATTCCCCAAAAAGATAGTGAGACATGGTGTGTGCAAATGCACTTTATGTGATCTAGATGTTATCCAAACACCATATTATATTCTGTACTTAACAATGTTATATGGGATACTGTAGGGTACCGGGTATTGACTACTATTGACTGCCAGAGGATCCAGTGTTTCCCCTACATTGGGTATGTCTGAAATGGCACCCTATTTACTATTTAGTGTTCTATTTAGGGTGTCGGCCTTTTTGTAGGGCTGCCCATATTCTCAGTGGACAATTTGATTCCCTATATAGTACACTATATTATTACCCATAATGTAACGTAAATACTCCCACATTTTACACTGGTTGAGGTCTGCCCTTGTTAGTACATATCTATTCTTTACATGCATTAGGTACATCACGAAGGTCATCAGCCAGTGCTTCCATGAAGTCTGCGCAGTTCTTAGATTAGTTGCTTTTAAGTTAGCAGTCAAGTGCCATGGTCAGGGACAGAATCAGGAGAGACCACTGCCACAACCTGGAAACGGTTCCCCCTCATGGATGAGGTACTTGGTGGGAGCCCTTCTATTCGGCCTCCAACACTTATTGCCAAAATGTAGAAGAGGGACCCGATTTTGGAGTTCCTACAGACTGAGGCACAGCGTGCAGAGGAGAGGGCAAGGACAGATGAGGAGTGAGAGCAGAGACGCATAACCATTTTGGAAAAGATTTATGAAATATTTTAATAAATACATTTAATTAAAAAAAGCTCCTGCTGTCACGACTGCTGAGGAGCTCATGCCGCGACAGCAGAGGGAGCCGTCACCAGAGTTTTGACTGCTCGCTTCCGGTGCACGGCCATTTTGGGACTCTACTTAAGCGCGGTAGATTTGAACACTCGTTGCGAGGTCTCGTCAGAGTTTCACTCTTGTCATTCCGAGCGTTTATGATACTGATTGTTTTCCTGGCTTTTTACCACCGCTTCGTCCGTCTACTACTGAGTTTGCCTGTCCCCTGGTTTTGTCTGCTGTGTTTTTGTCTCTTTGGCGTTTTTGACCCCTTTTGCCTGGATTTTTGACTACGGCTTGGTATTGTCCTCAATAAACCTGCTCTTGATTTCATCCTGCGTGTGTGCTTCGTGACACCTGCTGGTGAAGGTGCCCTGTGTTCATGTCTTCGTAACTCTCTGAGAATTCCTTGGGCTCCACGATGTCCCCATTGGTCAAACATATCTTGCACATAATGGCACAACATGCAATGACCTGGACGGAGAACTGTGGCTTAACTTCAAGAGCCTTAAAAAAATGGAATGCCACCTTGTTTTCATCATGCCAAAAGCTCTCTCAATGGTGGACCATGCTTTGACATGATGGAGATTGTACCATCGTTGTATGGCAGAGCGCACTGGTTCCTGGTAGGGGTCATCACTGAGATGGGCTCTGAGAGGCAAGGATAGCCTCCATCTCCAAGAAGGTAGAATAACTCAGGTGCGCTGTTGGCGCATGCTGGGGATGCTGTCTTTGTCCTAGCACGTTTACTGAGCCAGCAAAGCCCCCAAGCATCGGATCACGAGGCAGTATGGCTCTTAACAGGGAGAACATGCAAAAGTCACAAATTAGCTGCACTACCACAGACCCACCGCCATGGCAGAAGAGAAACTCTGAGAATTTGAAAGCCTAAGAGATTTATATTGCGATTTATACAGTGATGATTGAATGTTTGTGAACAGAAGTCCTAAAAGTAGGTTAAGAGAACCCAGTTAAACAAATGAGACAAAAATATTATACTTGCTCATTTATTTATTGAGGGAAAATGATCCAATATTACATATTAGTGAGTGGCAAAAAGTATGTATCTGGTGTGACCCCCTGTGCAGCAATAACTGCAGCTAAACGTTTCCTGTAACTGTTGATCAGTCCTGCACACCGGCTTAGTGGAATTTTAGCCCATTCCTCCGTACAGAACAGCTTCAGCTCTGGGATGTTGGTGAGTTTACTCACATTAACTGCTCGCTTCAGGTCCTTCCACAACATTTCCATTGGATTAAGGTCAGGACTTTGACTTTTCTATTCCAAAACATGAACTTTATTCTTTTTTAACCATTCTTTGGTAGAACGACTTGTGTCCTTAGGGTCGTTGGCTCACTGCATCTCACCTTCCCTTGAGATTCAGTTCATGGACAGATGTCCTGACATTTTCCTTTAGAATTCTTCTGATGGTGGACTCATGAAGATTAACATTAGCCAATGTGAGAGAGGCATTCAGTTGCTTAGAAGTTACCCTGGGCTCCTTTGTGACCTCGCCAACTATTACACGCCTTGCAGTGATCTTTGTGGGACGACCACTCCTGGGGAGGGTAACAATGGTCTTAAATTTCCTCCATTTGTACACAATCTGTCTGACTGTGGATTGGTGGAGTCCAAACTCTTTAGAGATGGTTTTGTAACCTTTTCCAGCCTGATGAGCATCAGCATGTCACACCTCACCCATGCACCTGCACACCATGCCCACCTTTCGTTCATCTTCTATCACATTCTTCCACGTTCTACTACCTTCTCTCTCCTCTTCCTTCATCACTTGCACCTGCCCCTTGTCTTCTAGCACTTTCCTCCTCACTATATATACCGCTCACCTCCACAGATCGTCGCTGAGTCTCGTGGCTCCTACCACGTCACAAAGCCCACTTCGATTCACATCTTTAACGTGTCCTCTATCGTCCATGCCTCGTCCTATCCAAGCCTTCTCTACCCTAACCATTTTGCTATTTCACCATTCTACCGTGCCGTATCTTCTTTCTATCCTTCTCGATCGCGTCCCTTCTCCGTATCTAAGCATTGTTTATCGCTTACCCACCTTACTCTTTCCGTTCGTTAAGCACCCCGTCTGTCTTTCGGTTCGTGTTTCACTTGTAAGTTCTGTTATCCTTTCGTTCTTTAATAAACACCGCCTGAGTTCAAATCCACTTCCAGCGTGTCTTCTAAACCATACAGCCGGCATGGCAGAAGACTCAGCCGAACTTGGAGGCAGCGGGAGTTTGGATTTGAACTCGGTACCGATCGCAATGAGCAGCGATCCGCTCGCTGAGCTTCGTGCTCGGCTCGCCGAGGTCACGCGGGTTGTTTCTCAACTCGCAGAAGACCAGCACTCGCTGGTTCCCTCTCTAGATGCGATCTCGCAGCGCGTGTCGGAGCTAAACCGGTTGCCGGCAATCGCAACTGCTGCGCTGTTGGCTCTGCCCACCTCTGGCTCTACACTCTCTGTGGAGATCGCATTACCAGAGAAATTTGACAGGAACCCAGCGTTATACAGTAAATTTTGAGCGCAGTCTCTACGTTACCTTGAGTGTTATCCACAGGTGCAAACCGGGTCCTGTGACCAGCTTCTGAATGTGCTCAGGGTGGTTTTTAACTCTTTTTCAGACAGTGAGCCATACACCTCCGAGGCTCCACACTCGTCCCACACCGAATGCCCAGATCACCAGCGTACAGCCGGTACCTCATTTTTTTCGCCACTTGCTGGATCCTCCGTTCGCTGGCTTTCGGAGGATCCCAGCTATTACTGTGGCCAAGCACAGCATTAAGCGTGCTACAACGGTCTCTCATCAAAGGACGCCCATTTCAGTCCAAGGTCTGCCCGTCCCAGTTCCAGGGTCGCCCGTCCCAGTGTCTGTTCCAGGGACACCCGTCCCAGTCCAAGGGTCGCCCCTTCCAGAGGTCGTTCCAGGAACACCCATCCCCGGGCCAGTCCAGGGCCCGTCTATGTCAGAGACCTGTCACAGGTCGTCTAGGCCTGGTAACCCTGCAGCTATGCACGTTAGCCCGGGATCTGTGCAAACCACACCTGCTAGCTCTGCTGATGAGCTGTTAGGGCCTTGGAGACCTGTAATTGTGTTACCAAAGCCTGACAACCCGGTACAGAAGCCGGTCAGCCACGTGCTTGAGCATCCTAGCTCTGAATTTAAGCCCATTTGCCCAGTACCGAAGCCAGTTAGCTGCGTGCTTGAGCATCCTAGCTCTGAAATGGAGCACATTCGCCTGGCACCTGTACCAACACCTTCGGTACCTGGGCTGAAGCCGCCCGTTCCAAAGTCGGCCATCTTCGAGACCTTCCATAGGTCTCTGAGATCTCCCAAAGGTCGTCTGAATCCGTGCTCGTTTCTAGTTTACCTTTGTCAGAGACCTGCCAAATGTCCGCTATCCTTGAGACCTCCCAAAGGTCCCCTACGTCCGAATCTTTCCAAAATCTGTCTAAGCCTGAGTCCTTTCCAAATCAGTCTGAATCTATTCAAAAGCTATCTAAGTCTAAGTCTGTCCTTAGTCAGTCCGAGTCTATTCAGCGTCCGTGTAAGTCTGAGTCTGTCCAAACTTCATCTATGTCCAAGTCTATCCAGTGCTCGTCCGATTCTATCCAAGATCTGTCTAAATCTGAGTCTATTCCGAGTCTGTCCGAATCTGTCCAGAACTCAATAGGATTCAGGTCAGGACTTTGACTAGGCCACTCCAAAGTCTTCATTTTGTTTTGCTTCAGCCATTCAGAGGTGGACTTGCTGCTGTGTTTTGGATCATTGTCCTGCTGCAGAACCCAAGTTTGTTTTAACTAGAGGTCACGAACAGATAGCCAGACCTGGATCCTCTCGGATGAGTCGTCGCTGCGCTCTTGGGGTAATTTTGGTCAACCGGCCACTGCTGTAATATATGTGTGTGTGAAAATAAACATTTGTATCATGGAAATATTTAAAACATAAGGTTAAGTTGAAATGAATGTTGTATCATAACTTTAAACAAAACTAGGCATAACAGTGTGATAACAGTGTGAATTTCTAAAGCTACATTTTCATCACTGATCTGCTTTAAACCTGGTGTGGACTCTTAGGATATTGTAGCATAGAGCCAAGTTGGAATAAGTGATGGGAGTTTTAATAAACATATAAGCTCACTTTACCTACAGTATAATCATTATGGTTTTAATTTTTGGGTTGGTGTTTGGCTGCTGTAGTAAAACTGTCACTATGAAAACTAGTGGAGTAACATGTTACTTCTGTATAGGGCCTCTGTGACCTGGAGACTGAATGCCAACAGGAGGAGCTCGCTGCAGGAATCGTGTTGCCATCAGTCGCTTGTCCTCTCAATAGTCAGGGCCTAGAAGACCTTACTTGAGTGATTAACCCATGTAGGCCATCGGAAAACCATGGATGAGACGTTTACGTCTAAGCCTTGAATTATGTTTTGCATGGACACAGTGTAAAATACATTTTGGGTAGTGAATGTGACAAACTTAAAGTTATGTTGTATCAGTACACAAACTGTTTTTTTTTTTTTTTTACAAAGTGAACAGTTAAGAAAGAATTAGCAAGGACACAGTTGTGGGCAAAAATACTTTATAAATTAATTAAAACTCCCATCACTTATTTCAATGATACAAACAATTTTCTCAATTACAAAATGTCATTTATTGGTTATGAATTCTGTTTTCTGTTTCTCAGATCTTTTGGCCCTATTTTGACGCCATACTCCCACTGCCTCTCTGCCATGCCAGGCTTTTTACTGCAGCTTACAAATGTCAGCGTTCTGCTCTCAGATTCACGTGACCAGACTACACCAAAATACAGCAGATGTAGGGGGGAGCATAGTGTGTAAGCCAGATGGGAAAGGAATGGTGTTTGCACAGATTCCTACTTTTTGATGAAATGGGTGCAACGTACTAAACGTCTGACAGAAGCTTACCCACAGTCAGGATTGCTGGTTGGGTAATACACCTAGTTCCAGTGTAGAGACTTTGCCCTCTGCTGAAAGCCCTGTCTTATGTCAGCATAACAATGCCCCTCTCCACAAAAAAAAAAAAAAAAGTCCATTAAAAAAATGCATGTCCATTTTTGGTGTGGAAGGACTGGACTTGTCTGTCCTAACTAGCCACCTTGTAGTTACTCTGTATGACATTTGGTAGTTTAATGTTGGAAATAGTTTAGCCAATTACCTTAGTAATTACTTGGTAGCAGAAAAGTTTGAGGTCCAGATCTCAGTGCACATGCTCATTAAATTGCGGCCTGTACATACTATGGAGCCACCAAGATGGTCGACTGGGTGCCGACTGGGTTTGCTTGTACAGTAGATGCTAGAATTAAGAAAATTAAAAGGAGTTTCACTAACAGCAGAAGATATGATTGTGCCCTCTGGTGTTCAAAAACGTAAATTGCATGAGATGACAAGCAGGGTGCAGGACTTCTTTTAGCTCACTAGGCTTGTTCAATTTGGGATTGGACGTAGATGTTAGGAGATAATCTAAACTTGTAAAGTTGCTTTGAGACAATGCTCCATTGTAAAAAGCGCTATATAAATAGATCTGACTTGACGTAATAAACAAGAATTAGCGCAAGCCAGTGCAGACTGTAGACAGGACATAATCTCAGCCCAAACTCGTGTAGCAAACCTAAGACTACACTTTAATTGGACAAATTTTAATTAATTAACCTTTGTTAATTAAATTATATAAATTTATTAATTTTAATTAATTAAGAAAAAAACGGGGCACCACCAGATAGCTTATGGTGGATCTGGAAACCTGTTAACAAGGGAGCAACAAAATTGCTCAGTCTCGGTCTGAATAGTGAATTCAAAGTTGTATTTCTCGACCTTTGAAAGAATAAAACTCTCTCACACCAAACGGTAAGTTCAAAAGGCTATAACAAGTTTATTAACTACAAATAAGGCAATACCAACAGACTATCTGATGTAATAACGTATGTATCACGGAGTTACAATCATAAAATGACGGTAATCATGTATATATCACAGTATAGAAAACAGGAAATAGTGGCAAGCGGACATATCACAGTAATTAAAATCAGAAACCAAAATGACTCCAAGGGCAACTAAGCGGTCGAAATACATCTATTACGAGGAAGCGTTATAGACTAGTTGTATGACAGTGACTTTACTAGTAAAACAAATTACGTTGGTCCAGAATAGTATGGTGGAAACTACTTAGATGTAGGTAAGTCTATGTCGAAGCGTCGTCTTAGCTTAAACGCAAGATTCGAGAATCAGGGACCCAGATAAGACACACCAAGAGGTACTTGCCTGCCTGTTTGCGGGGGCTCACGTAAAGAAGATGGAACGGAGCCGGGCTTCCACCTGTCGTTCGAGATCGCACGGAGGAACAGTAGCGGTCTCTCTTCCGATTTGACGGCGACGGTTCGGTGGACCTCGGGATGATTGGCTACCAGCCTTCGGATAAAGTCGCGGGCCTCGCTTCGGTTCGGCCTCTTCTCTGCGTTGGTGGTCGGGGTCTACCGGATCTAGACTTGCGGGCATATAACTCAGATTTCCACCCTGGGCAGCGGTGAAGGTAGAGTTACAGCGTTCGAGTGCCACGAGCTTCAACAGACTTCGATGAGACCGTAGTCTAGTATGGAGGAGATCTTAGCTGGTTGGTGTTTTCTCCATTTCCTAATTCGGCGATACCAAACTTCTAAGACTGCTGGACACAGAAAGCTTAGAGTAAAATAAAACGCAGAAACTTAACTTTAAACACGAAAACTTAAAAGCAGATAAAACAAAGACTAGAACTTTCAGGAACAAAAAAAACAAAAGAAGAGTAAAAGAGACTGTTGTAAAATTGCGTTCAAACTTTTGTATGTTCCGGCTGACAATGGCTAGAGCCGGGGAAACAGGGGTTCGTCCTAGACTTAGCCAGTGAGAGGCTGATTCGTCAATAAATCCAACCTCTCGTGGATATGTCTGCTAACTTCACCATAGGTCGGTAGGGGTCGCTACAGGCTATACCTTGGATTAATATATTTCTACATACCGAGGACGTTTAAAAGCATCACAAAGAAAAAAAAACAGAAATCCTCAAAGTTACAGTTTGGTCGAGGTATCTTGAATCTATAAACTAGGACATCATTAAGTCATTCTAACTACAGTACATGCATTCGCTATACTTTTAACTAAACAATAATACAATTAATACAAGAAGTAGGAAACGGTACATTCTAAATAACTTCATGTTTATTCTTTATAAGTATGAACAAGTATTAAAACCCGAGCGATCAATACATATTGATAACCATGTTATCATTTCTATATACCATAATGATCAGCACAACACAACTGGACCGTATTACGTACAAAAATTATCGTTATACTAAAACATTAACCAAATAGAGATGAAAATACATGACACTCAATAACATGCATATACAGATGATTATATATGTCAATTTGAACAATGTCCCTGATCCATTCTTTGCATGAAATAATGAAGTACATAGAGAGTGTTTAGACTTATTATGAAGCAAATATCATTTGTCATCTAATTAAAAGGTTCCGGTGAAGACAATCTGTTCCCATCAAAAATTTAATACCATTATTAGAGTTTGGCTTTTAAAGGGGAAGGCGATAGTTTCTTGACAGTTTCTTGGTGTCGTAAATCCAGGGCTGTCTTTCTGGCGCCTCTCTTGGGTGATAAGGTTTGCAAGAAGAGCTGTGATGAAAGAGTTCAACTGTGGGGGAAAAAGCCATTATCTTCTGCAACAATTAGAGGGAAGGGGAATCCTGTGGTCTTGAAAGATGAAACCCCCTTTTAAGGTTACACATGGACTCAAGTTTATTATTGCCGAGATGTCTAAGGTTACAGGTTTAAGCAGACCTCCAATTGTTTGGGAAAGAATCAACCGTTGATGGAGTCATGGGTGAAAGATCCGGTCCAGATGGCCATTGGCATTCCGAAGTGTTGTAAAGTTTATGACTTGTGGAAGAGGGTAAAGAGAGGGGGATACGGCTATCACGCTACACTCGGCACACTCGTTAGGGTACACCCCCATCTCATTTTCATGCCGGGGGCGCGCATTGCAAATTTCAGGACCGGTCCAAACTTTAGCTCAATCGGCGGATGTTTGCCTTGTACTATAAGAGGGGAAGCGATACCTGATTCACTGCCCGTCTGACTCACAGAATATCTCCTCCAGAATATACACAGGGCGAGCTGAGAAAGTTTTGGATAGTCATACAAATGCACACACTCAAGCTGTAGCTTAGCTCCAACTCTCTCTGTAGGAGCTGTGTAGTTACACGATGAATGATTCAAACATGCAATGTGAAGTATCACCAAAGAACAAGACTTCAAATATCGCTGTATGCCTGGCTTAAGAGCGTGTTCATGTCATGTGATTATCAGAATGAGCTGTCCGTCAACACTGCCATAGCTGTCAATTATCTAATCTCCAAACCCCTTTAAGTTTCACCAGATAACTTCTATAAATCCCATTCCTTGTAAAGAAAAATACTGGGAGAGATACTAACGTGATTGTAGCTCATAGAATTGACAGAATACAGTCACCAGAAAATTGCTGTGTAATTTCAAATGAAACTTGCCTCCCGAGCTATTCACTTACACGGGAATGGGAGGGGTTTAAAGTTGTAGTGCAGCCAGCCACTAGAGACCATCAGACATGTAGTGGCATCACTTTTCACCCGTTGTTGTTTAGTCCATTTGTATACAACAGTCTATGGTCCAGACATAAATGTTATGGCACCATGGGGTGCTACTCCTATCAAGGCCGTGAAGGTGCAGTGAGACTTGTAGTTGGAAAAGACCTCATTCTGTAATAGCAGGGAAGATGCCGTTCGACAGCGTAGCCAAATGGGCTTGTATTGTCCCTTTTGGCATCCAAATGCACACCAAGCCCAAGAAAAAAAATAGGGGAAGTTGGCCCAAAATGATATGATGCTGCTTAGGTTAGATCTAATATTAACATTTGGTATAAATATAGATAACCTGACTCCAGCGAGTCCTTATTCAAAATATAGGATAAAGGATCGGGTCTTACGAAGCGTGCCGGGAGTGGAGACGAATGATCCCACACTTGCTTCCACTGGCGAAGCTCTTAAATAGCCAGAGGAAGCAAGTGAGGATCATTAGCTGTAATCAGCCATCTTACTGACGAGGCGGCCGATTACAGAAGCTGCCAGGGATGCCACCGGCAAAGGTAGCTCAATGCTACCCCTAGCGTCAAAAGGTGGCACCCCTGACATAACCTTGATGTTTTCCCGCAAAGTGATTTGATTTCAGATCACTATCTTTTAGTATCTGACCTATCTCTAATAAATAAAATCCTTCTGCCTCATTATCACACCAAGCGCACTATCACATCTGCTACTCCAGCTGCTTTATTAAAAACCTACCAGACTTGAAATTTAATGCACCTACGGAGATCAATCATTTTGAGTGTGTAAATGACCAATTAGAATGTGTGCTTCGCTCAACCGATTGCTCCTGCTAGGGTCAAACGCATTAGGGAAAAAAGGCTAGCACCATGGTATAATGACCACACCCATACCTTAATGCAAAGAACACGGCATCTAGAGCGCAAGTGGAGTAAATTGTAAATATAAACATAGTAAATTGTAGGTGTTTAAGATTGCTTGGAGGGACAGCATGGCAGAGTATAACCATGCCCTTACTAAAGCTGCATACTTCTCAATCATTGAGAAAAATAAGAATAATCCAAGATTTCTCTTTAATACAGGCTCCAGATTAACAAAAAACACTACAGAAAGTGATTCTCCCGTTCTGTGTATTTTAACAGTAGTGATTTCATAACTTTCTTTAATAAGATAGAAAACATTAGGCATCAAACTCGATGCTCATCACATCACCAAGTTATTCAGCAACCTTCCAGATGCAGCACTAGTGAACACATCTGTTTAATTAGCTGTAAATCAAGATTAGAATCTTTTACCCCAAATTACCAATACTGAACTATCCACACTGATCAGCTCGTCTAAGTTATCAACATGTTTATTAAATCCAATTCCTACATGTTTACTCAAAGAAATAATACCTAGTATTATAGAGCCACTGTTAGTTATTTTAAATTCATCCCTTGCCTTTGGTTATGTGCCCAAATCCTTTGTGTGCCGTTATCATACCACTGATTAAAAAAACCAATCTTGACCCTTGTGTGATATCTAATTATAGACCAATTTCAAATCTACAGTTTCTGTCCAAAATCTTAGAAAAAGCCGTCTATCAGCAGCTCTGCAGTTACCTCTAAAGGAATGATATTTATGAAACATTTCAGTCTGGCTTCAGGGCCCATAATAGTACTGAAACAGCATTAATTAGGGTACTAAATGACTTGTTAATGCCCTCAGATAAAGGATGTGTTTCTTTTCTTGTTCTGTTAGATTTAAGTGCAGCATTTGACACTGTAGATCATGCCGTTTTACTAAATAGACTAGAAAATACTGGCGGTATTGAGAGATTAGCACTTTCTTGGTTTAAATCCTACTTAACCGACTGGTACCAGTTTGTTCATATAAATAATCTAAGGTCTAAGCTCTCAAAAGTGAAGTATGGTGTGCCTCAGGGGTCAGTGCTTGGCCTGCTTTTATTCTCTGTACATGCTGCCACTAGGCTCAGTTATTCGTAAACATGGCATTAGTTTCCATTGCTATGCAGATGATACACAGCTGTACATATCAGCCAAACCTAATGACAGCCAAAAGATGGATGTTATTTTATTTTCTCTTACTTAACTCGAATAAAACTGAAGTTGTATTAGTGGGACCCAAGGCTGTGAGAAAAAGGTTGGCTACATCCATCCTAAATCTAGATGGCTGTCCAGTATTGCCCAGTCCATCTGTAAAAAACGTAGGGGTCACATTGTCACGACGGGGCCCTATAGGCAATGAGGAGATGTGTGCAGGTTCCAGGATAATCACCATACTTATATTTATTGCTGGCAATGACAAGTGGTATCAGTAAGCCAAGCCAAGACTTCCCGGGAGGCATCAAGTCACGTCAAGCCTTCCCGGGAGGCATCAAGTCACGTCAGGTCGTCCTAGAAGCCGTCATGTCAAGCCAAGTCATCCCGAGACCGTTCAAGCCAAGTCAGGCCTCCGTAGAGGCCGTTTGTTCCACAGAGGACCCCCAGGAGGCCGAGGGTATGATGAGGGCCTCTGCTGCAGATAACCTTGTGTTCGCTGTGTTCCCCCCAGGGCTCCGCCCGGAGAGGAAGCCCCCAGACAGAAGACTGCGACTCAGGCTCCTTTTGGGGGGGGGGGTAATGTCACGGTTCGCCGGCGTTTTGGACCATAAGTGCCCCTCCACGCCGCCAGGGGGCGATCCAGACTATGAGGTTTGCGGTGGCTGCCGGATAGTTGTGCATCCGAGGGAGAAGCGAGGGCACTTGCTAGAATGACTTGCAGGTGGCCGGGACACTATTTAGGCAGGGCTCAAGCTCTCCCTCAGATGCGGGTCATCATGTTTGGGAATACTCTCCCGTTTCAGATGTTGCAACGGTTACACCATCTCGCCACGCGATTATATTTGGACCAGTTGTATGCGGTAAGCCGGGATTATGTTTGTTAATGCAGTAAAGCCTGCTTGTGTTTGCCAGAGCAGCATAGCCCGCATAAGTTTGTAAAACGCGGTAGGAATCTCCGATGCTTGTGTCACGTGTTAAGCCTGATCAGGGCAGTTAAAACTGTACGGCTGGTTTATGTTTGTTAATACGATCAAAGCTGTTATGCTTGTTTAAGTTTGCTACTGCGGTTAAAGCTTTTAAACCTGCCTATGTTTGTTAACACGGTTAAGCCCGCTCATGTTTTGTTAACGCGATCGAGCCCGCTTCTACTGGTAAAACCCACGTATGTTTAAGGTTATCTATCAAGCTTGTTGCTAGCTCCAAGGTTAAGTTTTGTGGTACTGCTTGTCATAGCCAGCAATAAAGAGAAGTATGGTGATTATCCTGGAACCTGTACACGTCTCCTCATTGCCTAGAAGTCCCCGTCGTGACACACATTTGATTCAGATCTCTCCTTTGATGCACACATTAGCAGCATCACTCGAATTGCTGTCTTTCAATTACGTAATATTGCTAAACTTAGAAATATCCTCTCTTTTAATGATGCAGAGACACTGGTTCATGCGTTTATAACCTCAAGGTTGGATTACTGTAACACCTTACATACTGGATGCTCTAGTAAATCTATAAATAAACTTCAATTAGTTCAGAATGCAGCCGCCCGAGTGCTAACACAAACTAGAAAATTTGATCATATCACTCCTGTTCAATCATCACTACACTTGTTACCAGTTACAGTCGGGCAAAAAAGTATTTAGTCAGCCACTGATTGTGCAAGTTCTCCTACTCAGAAAGATGAGAGAGGTCTGTATTTTCCATCATACATTCACTTCAACTATGAGAGACACAATGAGAAAACAAAATCCAGGAAATCACATTGTAGGATTTTGAAAGAATTTAATTGTAAATCATGGTGGAAAATATGAATTTGGTCACCCACAAACAAGCAAGATTTCTGGCTCTCACAAACATGTAACTTCAAGAAGCTCTCCTGTCCTCCTCTCGTTACCTGTATTAATGGCACCTCTTTGACCTCGTTATCTGTATAAATGACACCTGTCCACAGCCTCAAACAGTCAGACTCCAAACTCAACCATGGCCAAGACCAAAGAACTGTTAAAGGACACCAGGAAGAAAATTGTACATCTGCACCAGGTTGGGACGAGTGAATCTACAATAGGCAAGCAGGTTGGTATGAATAAATCAACTGTGGGAGCAACTGTAAGACATGTAAGACCATTGATAATCTCCCTTGATCTGGGGCTCCACGCAAGATCTCATCCCATGGGGTAAAAATGATCATGAGAACGGTGAGCAAAAATTCTAGAACTACACGGAGGGACCTGATGAATGATCTGCAGAGAGCTGGGACCAACGTAACAAGGCTACCATCAGTAACAAACTACGCCAAAAGAAACTCAGATCCTGCAGTGCCAGGCGTATCCCCCTGCTTAAGCCAGTACATGTCCAGGCCCGTCTGAAGTTTGCTAGAGAGCATATGGATGATCCAGAAGAGGATTGGGAGAATATCATGTGGGCAGATGAAACCAAAATAGAACTTTTTGGAAAAAACTCAACGGGAAGAAAAAGGATTCTGAGTCACATCCCAAGAACACCATACCTACTGTGAAGCATGGGGTGGAGGGGAAACATCATGCTTTGGGGCTGTTTTTCTGCAAAGGGGACAGTACGACTGATCCGTGTTAGGGAAGAATGAACGGGGTCATGTATCGTGAGATTTTAAGCCAAAAACCTCTTCCATCAGTGAGAGCATTGAGATGGCAGTGAAGATGGCATTGAAGATGGGCATTGAAGTCATGCTGGTCTTCCAGCATGACAATGATCCAAAAAAAACACATCGCTCGGGCAACGAAGGAGTGGCTCCGTAAAAAGCATTTTAAGGTCTTGGAGTGGCCTAGCCAGTCTCCAGAAACTCAGCCCCATAGAAAATGTGTGGAGGGAGTTGAAATTCCGTGTTGCCCCCAAAACATCACTGCTCTAGAGGAGATCTGCATGGAGGAATGGGCCAAAATACAGCTACAGTGTTAGGAGACATACCAGGTATTGGACCCTAGAGGGTAGCAACCGCTCCCTTTTTCCTGGTATGATTCCTGGCAGCCGCTGTGATTGAGCTGCCAGTCAGTAGACAGCGCAATCACAGCAAATGATCCTCAGCTGCTGCCTCTGGCTATTTAAGAGGGCCTCGCCACTGGCAGTAGTTGTCAGATCATCTGACTACACATGCCATTTATGCCTATGGAGTTTTGGGAAAAAAAAAAAGCGATCATCGTTGGCCCACGCAAGCGTGTTATTTCGAGACCTCACCCGGTCTCCCCCCCACTCTGTTAAAAGAGCGCCGCGCTTTCCGTTTTTATTTTCTCGTTTGTGTTTTATTTCCTTTTGTTAGGGGATTTGAATGGACAATCTACGCTCGATAAGGAGCGTAAGATTCTGTAGCGCTGCGAAGCGTGAGGTAAGGTTATTAGGGAAACAGTAGAAGTAGGTTTAGAATTATTTCGCCTTTTCATTTTTTCTCCTCGGGCTCCTCTCTCCCTGCTTCTCCCTCTGCGCTACAAGCCGGTCGGAGCTGCAGTAACCTTTGGCCACGCCCACGGCCCTCTTGTGTGCGAGTGTGTGCGCAGCTCTGACGCAGGCCGGGGGAAAAATTCCCCCCGCCTTTCTCCCTCTTTCATATCCCTCGTTTTAAAGCGCTGCTTGAGCTCTGTGTGTGTGAGCCTCACTTTATCTTTGTCATTTATTTATTAGTATTCATTTTATTCAGTTTATTATTTCAGTTCCTTAATACCATCTGGAGCTAACTGCATTTTGGGTCCCAAACCTTCTTATTTAGTTTCAATGGTTCGCCATCAGTTTCCACGTGGCAAACCCTGACATACAGTGTGTTTACAGGAAACATTTGACCTGTCATTGCCAACAAACGTTATGTTACAAAGTATGAGTTGAACCAAAATTTATTGACCAAATACTTATTTTCCACCATAATTTACAAATTAAATTCTTTTTAAAAAATCCTACAATGTGATTTCCTGGATTTTTTCCTCATTTTGTCTCTCATAGTTGAAGTGTACCTATGATGAAAATTACAGACCTCTCTCATCTTTCTAAGTAGGAGAACTTGCACAATCAGTGGCTGACTAAATACTTTTTTGCCCCACTGTAAATTCTGCATTGATTACAAAATACTTCTTATAACTTATAAAGCTCTACATGGCCTGGCCGCACATTATCTGAGTGAACTCTCAGAGTTTTATAATCCAGCTCAACTACTTCGTTCGCAGGGTGCAGGACTTCTTTTAGTTCCTAGAATTAAAAAAGTCACAGCAGGGGGAAAGGCTCTCTCATACATGGCCCCCCAACTATGGAATAAACTTCCCACTTTCGTTTGAGACTCAGACACTCTCCAAAATTTTAAATCTAGGCTAAAGACATACTTATTTATGCAGGCTTTTGACTAGATTTAGACCGAGATACATGGCCCGGTTCACTGGGGCCGGAGTCTGGAGTCATGTCTGGCCTGCCTGCCTTGTCTGCTAGCCAGGAGTGTTGGGTGGGTGGTCTGGCTGAACTGGGCTTCAATCCTCTTGATCTTGACTCGTGCATCCTTGCCTTAGTCTAAGGGCAGAGCTGGGGGTTCATAGTCAAAGAGTCTTATGGTGAACAGAGACATTGGGTTGCTGTCTTCTGCCTCCAGTGGAGTTGCCGATGTCTCATGTGATCCCTCTTGGCTGTGTTACTCACCAGTTTTCCTCTTTCTAGCTATGCTGCTACAGCTAATGCTGCCGGGGTCTCATGCTACACATGGCATCAGTGATTGTTAATAGACACTGTGCTCTTAATCAATAACTAATTACATTTTCTGTTTTCTCTCAGTTCCAGCCCCACACATGATGTTCATCTGCTGCAGCTTCACTCAAGCTGCTTCCGTCATCAGCTTCAACGCCATCATACCCGGGCCACTTAATGCCGATGTGCATACTTCACATTCTATTTGAAGTCTGACTCCATGACTTTAGTCTTGTTCTTACTATTATCATCTACGGCACCCAAGGAGGTTGGGTCCCTTTTTGAGTCTTGGTCCTCCCAAGGTTTCTTCCTCGTAACACTTGGGGAGTTTTTCCTTGCCACTGTCGCCCTAGGCTTGTTCAATTTGGGATTGGACGTAGATATTAGGAGACAATCTAAACTTGTAAAGTTGCTTTGAGACAATGCTCCACTGTAAAAAGCGCTATATAAATAAATATGACTTGACTTGACTTACTGTGGTCTGATGTACCTAAAAGCGATGAGTCAGGTCTCTTCGCTTGATGCCTAAAGCAAAATGCATCATAAACAAAAAAGGTCAAACACCATCTTACAGTGACTACACATACATACTGTATACGCAATTAGAATATTGAGGTATGTTGAATAGAAATATATATTGCACATTGAATGGAAAGAAAAGAAGGATATTGCACAAGTTCCACAGTAATAGTGATTATAGTACCGTGTCACCAGAATATAAACCAACAGTATGAAGTGCATTAGTGATGAGCGTCAAATATTGAATATTGCACCATCAGACTGTGTTTGGACAGACTCTGAGGGTGGTGGGTAGTAGAAGGGTCTAAGCAGTCATATGCAATTAGTGATGTCAGATGGAGTTCAGTCGTCTCATGGCTTGTGGGAAGAAACTCTTGCTGGGTCACAGTCTTACACCGCATGCTACGGTAGCATTTGCCAGAGGGCAGGGGGCTGATGCTCTCAGTGGCCCTGTTGAGGCAGTGTAACAGGTATAGATCTTTTACTGAAGGGATTGGGGTTCTGATGATCTCTGCCATACTAACAGTGCTCTGGAGGGATTTCTGTTCTGAGGCGGTGCAGCTGACATACCAGATAGGGAGGCTGCTCGTGAGGATGTTCTCTATGTTGCCTCTGTAGAAGGTTTTGAGGATATGAGGGGTTGGGTTTGCTCTCCTCATCCGCCGTAAGAAGTGAAGGCGCTGCTGTGTCTTCATTGTGGTGAGTGTAGTCCATGAGAGATCGTCTGTGATGTGCAACCCCAGACACCTAGTGCTTCTCACCGACTCCTTGTTGCCTTGGATGAGTGGAGCATGTACCATGTGCTTCCTCCTGAATTCAACAGCATGTTCCTTTGTCTTTTCAACATTCAGTGACAGGTTGGTTTATTTCCTCTCTGTAGGCCAAGTCATCATCGTTGCTGATCAGGCCCACCACTGTGGTGTCGTCCGCAAACTTTATGACGTTATTTGAGTTGTATTTGGCGCAACAGCCATAAGTCATCAGGGTGAACAACAGAGGGCTCAGAACACAGCCCTGAGGGATTCCAGTTTCCATGAGGACTGTTTTAGAGTTGTTTCCTCCATCTCGTACTATCTGGGGTCTGTCCATAAGGAATTCTAATAACCAGTTGCACAGTGGAGTGTTGATGCCTAGTGGACCAACTTTCCTTACCAAATGCTGAGGGCTAACTGTGTTGAAGATGGAGCTGAACTCTATGAGGAGCATCCGCACGTAACTTTATTCTCCAGATGTGCCAGGGTCAGGTGGAATGCTGCTGATATGGCATCTTCAGTGGGACGGTTAGGGTGGTAGGCAAACCGGAGTGGGTCAAATACTGCAGGGAGTCTGGATATAATGTGGTCTTTGACATGCCTTTTAAAGCACTTCATCATGATGGGAGTGAGTGGGCGGTAGTAGTTGAGTGATGATACTGGTGACTTCTTTGACAGTGGAATGATGGTGGTGGCTTTGAAGCACTGGGGAACGATGGCTTGGCTCAAGGAGCTGTTATAGGTGTCTGTGAGAACATGCATCAGTTGGGCAGCACATTCCCGAGTGTATACCCTAGTATGTTGTCAGGTATCTGCAGCTTTTCGTAGGTTGACTCTCTAAGGTCTTCCGGACATCTTCCGGAGTACTTCATCGTCCAGACTGAGAGGATCTTTTGTTATTGTGGTAGTATTTTTTCCCCCTCAAACTGACTGATGTAGATGTTGAGTGTGTTGAAGCGTTATCATCACTGGGTGGTGTGGAGGACTTGTAGCCTTTGATGGCCTTGATGCTTTGCCACAAGCGCGTTTAATATTTAAAGTTGGTGAAGTGACTCAGGATTTTGTCGATGCTGCCCTTGCCCCCGTTCAAGTTGGCTCTTGCAGATTTAAGGGCGTCTTTGTCCCCAGACTTGAAGGCAGCATTACATGCTCTCAGGAGCACATGCACCTATCTGGTAAGCCAGGGTTTCTGGTTAGCACATGTGGTGATGTTCTTTATTATTTATATTGCTTTATTACAACAACACTAAGCTACATGGAGCTGAAATGTGTTATGCTGCATCTTAGCGCTGGCTTTGGTCAATCTTGTTTTAGCTGACATTTTACAGGATTAACACAAAATATTGTCAAGGCTGCAATACTGGGGTTCTACAGTAAATTGAATGTTGTTCCTACTTTAGCCAGTTGTGCAACGTTCAGCCAGATAGCTTAGACCCAGCACGTTATCATTTGCAGCTATATTTGAGTGATTGCTTGTTTGGTCTGTGTGGAAGTGTTTATCTGAGCACTTAGTAGCTGGGTGCGCTGTAAAGCTTGGCATGCTGCATTACGGGGTCGCACAGCACAGTGGACTTCATGTGACTTTGTTTGTCTTTGTTCACACTGACACACAGCCCTAATAAGCCTCATAATAAATGTACCGATTATGTGACGCACTGATTGTCAGCTTCACGTGCTGCGTGAGATTTTTACGGAGGCAGCTGTTTTCCGTGCAGGAGCGAGATTAGCAAAAACACTACAAACGTGCAGTGCGGTATCCTATATAATACACATACATAAACACATTTATTTGTTATTATTAATTATTTAATTGATAAAAGCTATTTTAATGCCACCAACTATGGCATTCTTTAATCATTTTGCTCACTATGTAAATGGTCACCAGCTAAAGATAGAACAATTAGTTTGTTTATTTGAAATTTGCTAACTGAAATAGTAAATAAAGCTTTATTTTGCTTGATTTTGATAGCCTAAGCATGCCATATGACTTTCTTTTCTTAGATTTCCACTGATATTTGTGATTGCTCCGAGTGTTCTGAGATTACAGACTATAGTAAACAGAAACAGAAGACTATGTAACAGAAACAGATGTTTCCAGTGACTTCATCAGTGACTTCTCTGACTACCACATTTAATGATACACACAAGACCAAAGTCAAACAAATGTAAGAATGGAGCAGTAAGCAAGAACCAGCAAAAAACACCAGCAGAAAATATGTCTGACACACAGACAATGTTTTTGGTCAGAAATCTTCGCAAGATATTTACATGAATGATTCTTCAATTAAGAGTTCTCTTAATGTCTCTCCAATGCCAGAAGCAGAAAATTCATCTTGGTGGTATAGTAAGAAGCAATTATCAGGGGGCGCATTCCCGCCCCTAGGGGTCGCCGCGGGACCGCTAAACGCCGCGGCCGGCCCCCTATAAAATGAGCTTCCTAATGCCGGCCTTCGGCGCACTGTCTCGTTATTCACGTGACTTCTGAGAGCTTTTCGTCTGGCGTTACCCTTTTTGGCTAACGGATTAAGAATAGAGGTAATCCCGTGTCGCACAGGAGGCGGGATGTGGTAGAGGCAAAAGCCTTGAGGTAACCGCTAGGGCCGTAGCCGGTTAGGGTTAGGAGAGAGTTGGGGTAACGCCACTAACCTCCGTCTCCTTGCAGCCCGAGACGCCCGCGGCCAATCTTCCGCTGCTTCTCCGTCCCCTCGGGACGTTGGTAAGCTCCTGTTCGCGGGCCCTGTTGTGCCGGCGTTATCCGGGTGCTTACCGCACCCCGGGCTACATATAGCCTTTCTTACACCCGGGGGCTTTGCGAACGCGTGCTTTGCGTCCTAGAGACGCACCGATTGTGCCTGCTCGCTAAACCTCCTGGACATGCGTAGTCGCTCGCCACACACACACACACACACCACACACACACACACACACCCAGCACGGCACAAAGAGCGCAACAGGCACACACACAGCGTCTATGTCACACTCAGCGCTCGGCAGGCGTGTGCTCCACCGTGCTGCCCCCCCCACCCCACACACACACAGCAGCGCTCTGCCACAGAGAGCTTTCCCACGCACAACACATAAGCTTGCTCGCGGGCTCTGAGTGCTGTGCGTTTGCCTTTTTTTCCCTTCAGCTCAGTTATAGAGCTGTGACGGGTTCAATCCCGCTTTCCTTTGCCTTCGTTTTCCTTTACCTCAACCCTCCCAATTATTAATAATTCCGCTTTTGTTTGGGATCGCCAGGAAGTGGACTTCCTCAGTTGCCCGTAGGGCTTATTGCCATATTTGCCCCTTTCAGGTCACAGAATCCGTGTGCAGTGGCAGCTTTCCCGCCCTGGAGGACTGTGGACTCTGGCTTCGATCCCGTGACGGGCTGCCTTCAGTAGCCTCCCCGCTCAGTGACGGGATTTCCTTTTACGTTTCCCCTCCTTTGGGTCGTTAGGTGTAGGGACCCCCGCCTTGAGTTTCCGTTATTTCCCCTTTATTCGGTGCGCCCTCCCCAGGGCCCCCCGCGTAACAGTACAGTGCCGCCCAGTATGGGACTTTTTTTTCAAAGGGGGGGCAGGGGCACGATATGGACCCAGAGGGGGTCCCCACCCCAGCGGCTTGCCGTTCTTTGCCACCACGGTGTTACCATGGGGCGTCATGAGCAGCAAAATCACCCCCCTCATCAACAGGTAGCGAGCTCTTACTGAGGCGCGTCAAGAACACTGTCTTCCACCTCTCGGGCTCCAGGCGGTAACCCCCCCCCCTCCGCCTGCTGTGGAGTCCGCCTCCGATGGTTCCTCCTCCCCCGCCTAGCCTCGCGGGGGATCCCCATCGCCGCTCCCGAACGCATTCGGGGTGAACCTCGAGCGCTGCAGGGGTTTTCTGATTGCAAGTGCCGTCGTCTTTGAGCTGCGCTAGTACCAATTCCTCACGCCTCGATCCCGGGGCGCTTACATTATTGTCCCTCCTATCAGCCGGGCCCTGGATTGGGCCACAGCCCAGGGGGATGACAGGACCCCCGCTGCGAGGATGAAGAGGCCTCGCTGAGGCCTTTGATGGGCCCCTCAAGGGAACCTTTTTTCACCCGCTGGGGGGGCCCGTTTAGCGAGGGCCTCCGCTTGGCGCGCCTCATGCAGGGCGCCAGGTCGGTGGCGGAAGAGAGTACATGTCGAGTTCCCAGACCTTGGCCGGCGGAGAGTGGTGGGAATGAGGCGGCCTCATCTCCAATACAAAACGGGGCTCAGGAATCCATGAAGAAGGGAACTGGCGTTCGCGACCCCCCCGCCACGCTCGGACGACCTCTTACAACCTCGCCACCACAATCGACTATCGTATGAGGTAAACGGGCAAGTGAGAGGGAGGGGGGGTCTCGTGGCAGCCCATGGGACCGTGGCCTGGCCGCGACCCCCGGCCAATAGAACGCACCGTTCCGACGCCCCCCGAACCCATTGGAGTTGGAAGGGCTGGATGGGAACCCATTCCGGGGGGCCGAGTTCCCCACTCCATGATGGGTCGGGGGAAAACGCGAAGGGCCGGGGCCGGTATTAGCGCATCCGCTCGCCCCCTGTCAGGCCTCACCCTCCCGGTCGTTCTTCTCCAGGGAGGGGTGGTCGGGACCCCGCGCCTCTCGCCTACGTCGATTCCGGGGCCGAGGCAAACTTTATCGACGGACGCGCTCGCGCGGGGGGGCGTTTGCATCTTCGCGTCGAGGCCCTCCCCAGCCACTCAGGGCTTTCGATTAGTCGGTCTTGGGCAGGGGGCTGTCCACCTATGGACCCTGCCCGGTCACCATGGAGACAGGACGACTCCGAGAGAGTCGTCTTTCTGGGCCACCCACACGCCGACTCTCCAACTGGTCCTGGGGTTACTGTTGTTTACGACTCCAAACAAACCCGCGGATCGACTGGCAAAAAACCCGATCCGTTTACGCTTGGTCCCCCCGGTGCCAGGAGTCATGCCTGATTTCCGCTGTCCACCCCCCATCACCAACCTCATGTTCGGCAGACGGTTACCCGGGACCTGTCCACCGTCCCGAACCCTACCGGGATCTGGGGGTGGTGTTCAGCAAAGGGGCGCCCCAAGTCCTGCCGCAGAACAGGGGAATATGATTGCGCCTCCAACCTCCTGCCGGGCACCGCTCCCCCGGTGGCGGCTCTTTCCCTGAGCCGCAACTGACAGGAGGCAATGCGGCAATACATTGCGGAGGCGATCCAGCGGGGCTTCATACGGGGCTGGTCCTCCTCGCGGCATGGGGCGGGTTTCGTTTTGTTGCCAGAAAGAAGGCACCCCTGCGCCCGTGCCATAGATTACCGGGGGGCTCAACGCGGATCACAGTCAAAGACCTGCTTACCCCCTGCCCCTTATGGCCGACGGCCTTCGGGCGCTCAGGGGGCCCGCATCTTTACTAAGCTGGACCTCCGCAGCGCTTTTACAACCTCGTCCGCATCTGGCAGGGGGACGAATGGAGAAGACAGCCTTTTTTGAACGCCACAGGGGCACCTATTGAATTAAAGGGTGATTGCCTCTTTTGGGCTGATGAACGCCCCCGGCTGGCTTCCAACGGTTTGTGCAATGACGTGCTCCGGAGGCTCTGGGGACGATATGCGTTGTTACCCTCGACGACATATCATCTTCAGCGGTCGGCTCGAGGAAACACCATCGGTCAAGCCGCCGGGTCTTGTAGCTACTCCTGCAAAACCGGCTCTACATGAACTGGAAAAGTTCAAGGTTTTCCCCACACCCCCTCGGTCACCTTCTTGGGCTTCGTCGTGTTCACAGGGGTCGCTGCACATGGACCCGGTCAAGCTGAGATATAGGCCGTGGCAGACTGGCCCAAGCCCACCTCCCTACGCCTTGTCCAAACGGTGCCGGCTTTGCTAATTTTCCGGCGCTTCGTACGGGACTTCGGAGCCCTTTGCGGCCCCCGCCTTAACGCCCCTCACGCGCAAGGGCCCAGGTCATTTCCGCTGGACGCCGGAGGCCGACCACGCGTCCGGGTCATCAAGGACGCCACTAACCCCCGGTCTCAGTTCCCCGATCCTGAGAAACCATTCGTTGTCGAGGGTGTGACGCGGTCCGAAATCGGTGGGGGGCCATTTTGTCGCAGCGCACGAGGATCGGACCGGCAAAACTCCACCAAGTGTGCCCTACTTTTGCGGGCGTTTATCCCCCGCGCAGCGTACCTACCCCATTGGGGACAGGGGAGGCTCTGGCCATGAAATGGCATGGAAGAGTGGCGTCACTGGCTGGAAGGTGCCAAGAACCCGTTCCTGGTTGTGGACAGCCCACACGAACTGGCATACATCAAACGGCAAAAAGGCTTAACGCCCGCCAGGCTCGTTGGTCTCTGTTCTTCGCCAGGTTCGCACTTCAGGTAACCTGCCGGCCAGGCTCAAAGGAACATCAAGCCCGTCTTACGCCCTATCCAGCAGGGGACCAAAAGAATCCCACTTCCCAGGACTCTATTCTCCCGGCCCCGGGGGTGGTAGCAGCCCACACTTGGGCTATCGAGACGTGGTCACTAAGGCCCTTCATCGCGAAACCCGATCCCGGTAGGTAACGGCCCCCCCGGTCGCAGGTTCGTCCCGGCCTCTGCTCGCCCCGCGTGATGCGCTGGGGGCACGAGGCATCCTTTTGCGGCAAAACCTGGCCGCACGGCCACTACAAAGCTCCTCCGACAGAGCTATTGGTGGCCACGCTGGAGGAGGAACGTTAGGGCGTTCGTGGCCTCTGCAATGTCTGTGCTCGTAACAAAAACTCCTCGCAGGAGGCCCCCCGGCCTTCTTCACCCTCTTTCCGTTCTCGCGCGCCCCCTGGTCCCACGTCTCCCGGGGGACTCGTCCCAGGGTCGCCCACCGTACAAGGGGACACGGTTGTCCTCGTGGGGATTGACGGTATCCAAGGGGTGCAAGCCGTGCCGTGCCCAAACTGCCGTCCGCCAAGGACACGGGGAACTCATCCTCCGGCATGTGGCCCGGGTTGCACGTGTTTCCCCGGGACCTTACTGTGGATCGAGGCCCCCAATTTATCAGCCGCTTCTGTCGCTTTTGCCGCTCGGTGGGGGGCCACGGCCAGTCTCTCCTTGGGGTTTCACCGGAGTCTAACGGCCAGACCGAACGGTGTGAAACCGGACCCTTTGGCGCGCATGCTCCCCAATGTCTGACGGCGGGGCAAGCCCTCCAACATGGACGGGGAACATATGCCTGGGCGAATCACCCCATAAACACCATGTGGCATTCGGCCTCGGCATGTCCCGTTCGCGGCCCAGTTCGGCTTCCAGCCCTCCCTCTCCCTCGCCAAGAGGCGGACGTAGGGGTTCCTCGGGGGGCATCATCCGCCGGGGTGCCGCGGATCCTGGTCAAAGGCCGGGAGGCCACTCATGGTAGTGCGGAGCCATGCGACGTCAGGAGGGGACAGCAAGAGCCAGGCCCGCGCCCTCCTACCGCCTGTGGGCAAGGCGTCTGGCTATCCGCTCGGGCCCCCCTTCCGTTTAAGGGATGCCCGGGGAGTAAGCTGGATCCTAAATACGTGGGGCCTTCAAGGTACTTCGCAGGGTAAAACCCGGGAAGCTACCGGTTAGACCTGCCCCCTTCCATGAAGATACACCCCAATTCCACGTTTCCCAGCTTCAACCCTACCTCTGCCAGGAAACCCGCGGCTCGTCCGAGGCTCCCCTTTCTCCCCGTGTTGTTTCAGGGGTCACGGCCCTATGCGGTCCGTCGATTTTGCGGACTCCCGGCGGGTCCAGGGTAGCACCCAGTAGCTGGTTGACTGGGAGGGCCGCGGTCCCGAGGAAAGGTCTGGGTCCCGGACCGCCACATTCCTGGACCGAAACCTCATCCGCGGACTTCCGGAGGACCCGTTGTCCCGATCTGGGGCGTCGGGGCCGCCCCTGGGGGGGGGGTAACTATTCAGGGGGCGCATTCCACCCCTAGGGGTCGCCGGGACCGCTCTAACGCCGCGGCCGCCTCCTATAAAATGAGCTTCCTTAATGCCGGGCCTTCGGGCACTGTTTCGTATCCACGCGAACTTCTGTGAGCTTTTAGTCTGGCGTTACCCTTTTGGCTAACGGGATTAGGATAGAGGTAATCCCGTGTCAACAGAGGCGGGATGTGGAAGCGGCAAAAGCCTTGAGGTAAACCGCTAGGGCCGTAGCCGGTTAGGTTATTTGGTTAGGGCGAGTTGGGGTAACGCCACTAACCTCCGGCTCTCTGCAGCCCTGAGACGCCGCGGCAATCTCCGCTCTTCCGTTCCCTCGGACGTTGGTAAGCCTCCTGTCGCGGGCCCTGTGTGTCCGGCGTTATCCGGTGCGTACCGCACCCGGGCTAAGTAGTAGCCTTTCTTCCCCCGGGCTTTGGAACGCGTGCTTTGCGTCTAGAGACGCGCGATTGCGCCGGCTCGCTAAACCCCTGCACATGCGCAGCGATCTCGCCACCACCAACACACCACACACACACACACACAGCAAGCCACAGAGCGCAAACAGGCACACCACACAGCGTCACTGTCACACTCAGCGATCGGCAGGCGTGTGCTCACCGTTGCTCCCCCCCCCCCCACAGCACGCACACAGAGCGCAACAGGCACACACACAGCGTCTCTGTCACACTCAGCGCTCGGCAGGCGTGTGCTCACCGTGCTGCCCCCCCCCACACACACACACAGCCAGCGTCTCTGCAGAGCTTTCCCACACACACACATAACGCTCGCTCGCGCTCTGAGTGCTGTGCGTGCCTTTTTTTCCCCTTCAGCTCAGTGTAGAGCTTTGACGGGTTCAATCCCGCTTTTTCCTTTGCCTTTCGTTTTCCTTTTACATCAACCCTCATTATTAATAATCCGCTTTTGTTTGAGATCGCCAGGAAGCGACTCCTCAGTTTGCCCGTAGGCTTATTGCCGTCATTTTCCCCTTTCAGGTCACAGAATCCGTGGTGCAGTGGTAGCTTTCCCGCCCCCAAAGACTGTGACTCTGGCTTCGAATCCCGTGACGGGCTGCCTTCAGTAGCCTCCCCGCTCAGTGACGGGATTTCTTTTACGTTTCCCCTCCTTTGGGTCGTTAGGTGTAGACCCCCGCACTTGAGTCCGTTATTTCCCCTTTTTTTGGTGCGCCTCCCCAGGCCCCCCGTAACAGCAATATTGGCTTTATTGTAAACAACCCTATTCTAAAATCCCAAGACATCTACATTCTGTACATTCTGGAGAACCTGAAGTGGCAAAAGCATTTGCCTATGACAAGAAATCAAAAGCAAGAAGGCAACGTTTACGTTTGTTGAAAAGCAAGGGATATTCTTGCATAATGCTGCTATAGCACATGAGTAAAGGACATTTGGTGGCCTTTAGAAGGCCCAAGAAATCTTAACCTGGTGATGGTTTTACTGTAACCACTGTCAAGGTTTATATGCAAGGAAGTCACTTGAGGGACATTAGAAACTGTCCACAGAATCCCCAAAGCTGATGAGCTTACTACTGTCAAAACAAGAGTGCAGTCACTGGCCTACCAACTTCCTGCTGACATCACTAAAGGTTTTCAGAGAATAATCTGTGACAGTAAGCACGAAATTACTTTAGTTAAAAAAAAAA
Source organism: Ancistrus triradiatus (assembly GCA_025084515.1). Classification (NCBI taxonomy): domain Eukaryota; kingdom Metazoa; phylum Chordata; class Actinopteri; order Siluriformes; family Loricariidae; genus Ancistrus; species Ancistrus triradiatus. The sequence continues at coordinate 26,226 of JAJAGP010002307.1, read as the reverse complement.
AAATCAATCAAAAATACATCCTTCTGCTAGGTGAGTCTAATCAAGTCAGATTTATTTACATAGCTCTTTTTACAATGGAGCATTGTCTCAAAGCAACTTTACAAGTTTAGATTATCTCCTAATAACTACGTCCAATCCCAAGTTGAGCAAGCCTAGGGCGACAGTGGCAAGGAAAAACTCCCTAGTTCTAGGAAGAAACCTTGGGAGGACCAAGACTCAAAAAGGGACCCAACCTCCTTGGGCGGCGTAGATGATAAATCTAAGAGCGAAAACTAAAGGTCATGGAGTCAAATTCGGAATAGAATGTGAATTATGCCACAGTGGGAGCTCCATCAGATGCCATCATGCGCGGGGGCTGAAACTGACGGAACACAGCTCGGAGAGGAGAAAAAGGGAAAATGTAATTAGTTATTGATGAAGAAGAACAGTGTTTATTAACATCACTGATTGCCATGTCAATCACTGATGCAAGTGCAGCATGAGACCCCGGCAGCATTGCTATAAGCAGCCATAGCTAGGGAAAGCATAGCAAGAGGAAGAACGGGAAGGAAAACACAGCCAAGAGGATCACATGAGACTTGGCAAACCCCACAAGCGGCAGAAGACAGCAACCCAACGTCTATGATCACCAATAAGGGACTCTTTGGACTATGACCCCAGCCTCTGCCCTTATTCAAGGCAAGGATGATGAGTCAAGATCACGAGGACCCAAGCCTAGTTCAGCAAGACCGCCCACCCGGACACTCCCGGCAAGCGGACAAGGCAGGCAGGGCCAGACATGACTCCAGGACTCCGGCCTCAGCAACCCAAGTCATGGCAAACCTGGCTAATCTAGTCAAAGCCTGCGTAAATAAGTATGTCTTGTAGCCTTAGACTTCTCTTAAAACTTGGAGGGTGTTCTGAAATCTCGAAACGGAAAGGTGGAAGTTTATTCCATAGTGGGGGGCCTAAATTATGAGAAAGCCTTTCCCATGCTGTGACTGCGAACGAAGTAGACGAGTTGGATTGTAAAACTATAAGCGGTCACGCAGATAATGTGGGGCCAGGCCATGTAGCAGCTTTATAAGTTATAAAGAAGTATTTTGGAATCAATGCGGAATTTGACTGAACCAGTGTAGTGATGATAGAACAGGAGTGATATGATCAAATTTTCTAGTCGAGTTAGCCACTCTGGCGAGCTGCATTCTGAACTAACTAAGTTTATTATAGAATTGTACTAGAGCATCCAGTAAGTAAGGCGTTACAGTAATCCAACCTGAGTTTTATTAAACGCCATGAACAAGTTTTTACGCATCATTATAAAAGAGAAGATATTCTAAGTTAGCGATATTACGGAATGAAAGGAAAAGCAATCGCGTGGTGTCTAATGTGGCATAAAAGGAGGATCTGAATCAACTGTGAACCCCTAAGTTTTTTACAGACGGCCGGGGCAATACTGGACAGCACTAGATTTAGGAGAGATTAGCTAAACCTGTCTCTCACAGCCTTGGGACCCCACTAATAGACACCTCAGTTTTATCTGAGTTAAGTAAGAGAAATTAACTACATTCCAATCTTTTATTTCCTTTACACAGTCCTCGATTTTGTTGATGTAAGGTGTCATTAGGTTTGGATGATTAGTACAGCGTGTAAATTCATCTGCATAGCAGGGAAATGAATGCCATGTTACGAATAACTGAGCTAGTGGCAGCATGTACAGAGAGAATAAAGCGGGCCAAAGGCCACTGACCCCTCGGAGGCATGCCATACTTCCACTTTTGAGAGCGTCGATCTTAGATTATTTATATGAACAACCTTCCCGGTACGGTCAGCGTTAAGTAGGGATTTAAACCAAGAAAGGGCTGATACCTTAATACCTACAGTATTTTCTAGTGTTTAGTAAAACATCATGACTATAGTGTCAAATGCTGCCTCAAATCTAAACAGAACAAGAAAAGAAACACATCCCTGATCTGAGGGACATTAACAAGTTTAAGTACCCTAAGAATGCTGTTTCAGTACTATGATGGGGCCTGAAGCCAGACTGAAATGTTCATAAATTTCATTCCTTTGGAGGGTGACTACAGGCTGCGATAGACGGCTTTTCTAAGATTTGGAACCAAACGATAGTAGATTTTTTTTTTTTTTTTTTTTTTTTTTGCAAATTGGTTATAATTAGATATCACACCAAGCGTCAAGATTGTTTTTTAATCAGTGGTTTGATAACGGCACACAGACTGTTAAAGTATTTGGACACATAACCTAAGGTAAAGGATGAATTTAAAATACTAAAAAAACCAAACACTAAGCTCTTAACACTAGGTAATACTTGTTTGATAGTGTAGGAATGGAATCTAAACAAACATGTTGATGAACTTAGACGAGCTGATCAGTGAGGATAGTTCAGTATTGTAATCGGGTAAAAGAGTCTAATCTGATTTACGGCATGAACAGATGTCTCACTAGGCTGCCTCTGGAAGGTTGCTGAACAGTTGGTGATGTGATGGCAGTGAGTTTTATCCTATGTTTTCTTAATCTTATCATAAGAAAGTATGAATCATTACTGGTAAAAATTACACAGAATGGGAGAGTCACTTTCTGTGGGGTTTTTGTTTAATTGTGGAGACTGTATTAAAGAGAGTCTTGGATTATTCTTATTTTTCTCTATGATTGAAGAGAAGTATGCAGCTTTAGCTTTAGTGAGGGCATGATTATACTCTGCCATGCTGTCCTTCCAAGCAATCTTAAACACCTCCAATTTACTATGTCTCCACTTGCGCTCTAAATGCCGTGTTCTTTGCTTTAAGGTACGGGTGTGGTGAGCAGATGTCCAATGAACTAAAGCCCAAGTGCCACTAAAAATGATTACATTAGACAGAAGATGCGTGAGGTGGGATGCTTGCTTTTGGAGGTGAGAGGACTGACACCAATTAAGAGTACTGAAGATTGTCAAGCCCTAAAATTTCCCCCCATCTTATTAAAGCTGTGAATGCCTCTGCCGGTCACTGTGTAGAGACCAACAGTTACAGGACTCCATCCCTTGCTCTGAAGCTTGGTCACCGTTTGGTTAAAATCTGCACTTCATTGGAATGCATTGTGATCATAACAGGTCAAGACGATCTTGCAGAATGTGCAGGCAACTTCAGGGTTTTGCATGAGTACAAATGGAATGAATCCATTTCAGCAGCAGCATATACAACCCTCAGTGAGGCAAAAATGAACAAGAGACAAGTTTTACCTTTCACAGATGTCAAAAACCTTACACTTCTTTGAATTCAGAAATAACTAAATTTTATGATGATCTTCATTAAATGTCTGAAATGAAGAGCTATACAAATTTATGTAAGCCTCTTCAATAGAATAAGTGGCGAAACTGCGAGGATAAGACTTGAGTCCTGTGTGTCAAGAGAACAGCCAAAGTGCAAATAGTCTTAATGAATTTGAGAATTTCCAAAGAGTGGAAATTCATAGCAAGAGGGATAGGGCTGTTCCTGTGCTGTTGACTCCTGAGATGGTCAGATGCATCAACCTCCTCATCCAAAAAAGGGAAGCATGTCAAGTTCCAACAGAAAATGTGTACTTTTTGCACGACCAAATGCTTCTTATTGTGGTTCAGATGCTTTCCTTGAGTATGCAGCAGCTGGTGGTGCAAGAAATCCAGCAGCCCTGTCATCGAAGAAGCTACGAAAACAGTCGGCAACTTGAATTTCAAAGACAACGAGATGGACAAGATGGACAATTTTGTGGGGCACGACATCAGAGTTCATCGACGCTTCTATTGTTTACCTGAAAGTACACTCCAGCTTGCCAAAATGAGCAAACTTCTCATTGCATTGGAGAAAGGAGCACTGACAAAACTCCAGGGTGCCCGTTTAGATGAAGCTGGAAATAATCCTGAAGGTAAGAGGCATCATTTCTAATTTACACTCTTGCTAATCGCATATAAATCGTGGAGTTCTCTTGTCTCTATACTAGATTTACCTTATTGATTATTAAATAGGGAAAAACTGACCCTTAATCAGTACTGTTACTGAAATCACTCTAGAGATGACACCAAGCTCCACCAGCTCATATTTGGGGCTTTGTAATTGACCTAGCTTCAGGGCTAAACTTAAAATCCATGTGTAATAATTGTCATTGAAGTTTGTTTTGTCTTCAAGAAAATGACACTTAACAGTTTGCCTTCGACATTATCAGATGGAATCGAAGAGTCCAGTGGAAAGATCAAGTGATGAGGCAGAACCAGGAAACTCTGAAACAGATGGTAATTTCACTAAGGTTGACTGTGTATTATAAAGGTTTGTTTCCAGTAATACGTTAGATCGTCATCAAGAGCAGCAGAAGCCATATTAAAACATATGAATATGATTTAATGAAAGGTACTTAGCCTTAGCTGGTGCTGTGAAATGCCAGTTGAAGATGGGCCTCAGACAACTCAGCTGGTAGTCCAATACACTTCGTGTTCAAAAAGTGTCTGAAAGTTGCAGTCAAAATGTACCAGTAGGAAGAAAGTGGGGTGAATAAAGGCTGTACAGCAAAGCCAAGATGAAGGGATTCTGAATTAACTAATAAGAGCTACAAACACACCGACTATGCTGGTGGTCCTGTAGACTGTCCAATGATCTTATATTATTGATTAGTGGTGTAAAATATAATCCACCAGTTAAGGAAAAAGATTGAGTTTATACAACTCCAAATCAGAAAACATTGGGATAGTATGGGAAATGTAAATAAAAAAAAAAATATGCAGTGTTTCTTACGTTTACTTTGAGTTATTTTATTGCAGACAGTATAAACCGTATGGACAGTAAGATATTTCATGATTTGTCTAGTCAACTTTATTTCATCCATTAATCATCATCCATTCCTGCATTCCAGGCCTGTAACACATTCCAAAAAAGTTGGAATGGAGCAATTTATGTCTAGTAATGAGATAAACAATGAAATGATGATGTGATTTGCCAACAGGTGATTGTAATAATGATTTGTTACAAAAGCAGTGTCCACAAAAGGCTGAGCTGATGGACAGAGGATCTCCAGTTCATCGAACACGTGATAATGTTTTAAACATTTCAATAATTATGTACCTGAAAGAAAAACTGGAAGGGATTTGCATATTTCAATCCTAACCTTTTCTGTTTTAGCTTGTTTTGCATTGTCTTGTTGATAAATGCATAGACGTCCCTGTGAAAGATCAGCTCGTGTTGCTCTAAAATCAGTGTACTTTTCTGCATTAATGCTGCATCACAAGTGTAAATGACCTTTACCAAGAGTGCCAACCCAACCCAACCCCGTACCATGACAGAGCCTGGCTTTTGGACTTGTTGCAGTCTGGATGATCCTTTTTTTGTTCTTTGGTCCAGAGCACACAGCATCTATTTCTTCCAAAAAAGATCTGGAATTCTGATTGGTCTGAGCACAATACACACTTCCACTGTGTGATGATCAATCCTAAATGCATCTGAGCCCAGAGAAGTCAACACCATTTGTGAATGTAACTCTGTATTGTAGAGCTTGATAAAGGACTGATAAAGTAATCCCTTGCCCACGTGGGTCCATCAGCGATTGATGAATGACAGTTCTTGATGCAGTGCTGCCTGAGGGATTGGAGATCACCCCTCTTCAATTTAGGCTTGCACCCTTGCCCTTTATACACTAAAATTCCTCCAGATTCCTTGAAACGTTTAATGATATTTTGCACTGTAGAGGGAGAAATATGCAAATCCCTTTCAGTCTTTCTTTTGAGGAACATTGTTTTTAAAGATTATTAATTTTCTCACACATTTGTATAATAAACTGGAGATCCTCTGCCCATCTTTACTTCTCAAAAACACTTTAACACATTATGATTATAATCACCTGTTGACATCACCTGTATGAAATCATATTATTATTTAATTTGTTTCATTCATTACTAGCTCTAAATTGTCCCTGTCCCAACTTTTTTGGAATGTATTGCAGGCCTGAAATGCAGGATTGGATAGTTATTAACAAATGGAATGAAATTGACCAGGGAAAAAAAAAAAAAAACATGAAATATCTAGGGTTCATACAGTCCACAATGACATAAAAGTCAGAGTAAATGAAGAGACATTGCAGTTTTTTTTATTTTATTTGCATTTTCCATACCATTCCAACTTTTTCTGGTCTCAGATTATAAAACATACTAGGTGGTATAAATGAGATTAGGAATTACAGGAATTTGGATCTTTCTCTACCAGCTTTGCACACCTAGATAACGGAATATTTGCCCATTCTTCCTTGCAAAATTGTTCAAAATTGTGGTAATACGTTATTATTATTATTTTTTTTTTTTTTCAGATTTTGTTCAGGACTCTGACGTGACCAGTGAAGGACATTCGCCTTCCTATCCAAAAGATGCTGATAAGTGTTTTTGTCTGTTATGGGTCGTTGTCGTGCTGGAAGGTGACCCTCCTGCTCAATTTTAGTGATATTGTCACACGTTTTCCTGTAGAAGTTGGATGTACTTGGTGGCATCCATTTTCCCTTCAAGCCTTCTCAGTTTCTTCACAGAAACACCCTCAATGTTGCCACCACCATGCTTCACAGTAGGTATGGTGTATATTTGGTGGTTCACTGGTTTCCTCCAAACATATGCTTGGATTTCAGTAAAAAAATTGTTCTGTTTTGTTTTGTTTTTCAAACAAAGGAGAAACAAGACTCTACATGGCACTTTTTCAGGAACAGCTTCTATATTACACTCCTGTCATACTTTGGGTAAGGTTTGTGAGAATGTTGTCAAGTGCACAGACTGATCAGTCTCAGCTACATAGACTTGCAAGTCCTTAAGTTGGCTTTGTTCCTTCTTGGTAGTTTCTCTGGTCAGCATCCTCTTGGCTCCATCATCCAGTTTGTAAGGATGATCCAATCTTGGAAAGGTGTTGGTGGTGCCTTACACTTTCCACTTCACTTCTTGTAATGATATGAATGGTCCTTACTGGGAGATTTAATGCCACTGACGACTACTATTAGTGGAATCTCACGGAGCAGCTGGTTTTATTCTGAAGGAATTAAAACCACTACGTGATGGCACGTGTAGTCCCATTAAGCCTGGTGTGTGATCTGGAAGGTGACTGGCTGTACCTGAGCAAGTTTATAATGGTTACTCTAAAGGGCTAGTTACTTATCCTTTACAGTACTAGTAATCAGGGATTTCACTAAATAAACTATAATAATGTATCAGAAATGTGTTATTTTCATTTTGATTGAGTGTTGTGTAAATAAAGTCGAAAAAGCTTAGACATTATTTTCATGGCATAATGGTATAAAGGATTTCGGTAGGGTATGATTACTTTCTATAGGCACTGTAAATTAAGTCAATATTATTACAATATTAATAAAACACGCCTTTCCTTTATCAGGTAAGACAGGAAAAAGAGGACAAATGAGGTATATGTTGTTGAGAAACATCTCATGAGATTCATAAAATGCCGTCAGGCCCCTGGTAAGACCTCATTGCTGAACCCAGTGCACTCCAAAATCGTGACCGGACAGCAAAGTCCTATTTGAGAACAGAATACCCACACTGAAAAGGAAGCACAGTTTGTAACATGCTTGCAACATTTTCTAATTTGTAATTATATACCAGCTATAACTTTCTAATTGAGACATAACTGTTACTTTTCTAAGCTATTATGTTGGGTAATTTCATGAACCCTGCTGCACATTTGGTGGCACATTTTCTACAGTACTGTGCAAAAGTACAGCTTATTATTTATGTTTTAGTTGTAGGTCTACAATTATATACTGTAGTCCTTCTGTTTCTCTACATACCTTTAGTTCCCTTTTAAACATTCATTGTGCACTATTAGACTACACAGTGGTGCTTAAAAGTTTGGAATTGAAGGAATGGAATGGAGGAAAATAATCCAATATTACATATTAGTGAGAGGCAAAAGTATGTGAACCTCTAGGATTAGCAGTTCATTTGAAGGTGAAATTAGAGTCAGATGTTTATCATAGGGATGATAATCAGGTGTGAGGGGGCACCCTGTTTTATTTAAAGAACAGGGATCTATCAAAGTCTGCTCTTCACAACACGTGATGGTGGAGGTGTATCATGGCACGAACAAAAGAGATTTGTGAGGAGCTCAAAAAGAGAGTTGTTGATGCTCATCAGGCTACAAAACCATCTCTAAAGAGTTTGGACTCCACCAATCAAATTCAAGACCATTGTTACCCTCCCCAGGAGTGGTCGACCAACAAAGATCACTCCAAGAGCAAGGAGTGTAATAGTTGGCGAGGGTCACAAAGGAGCCCAGGGTAACTTCTAAGCAACTGAAACGCCTCTCTCACATTGGCTAATGTTAATGTTCATGAGTCCACCATCAGAAGAACACTGAACAACAAACGGTGTGCATGGCAGGATTGCAAGGAGAAAGCCACTGCTCTCCATAAAGAACATTGCTGCTCGTCTGCAGTTTGCTAAAAATCACATGGACAAGCCAGAAGGCTATTGGAAGAATGTTTTGTGGACGGACGGATGAGACCAAAATTTTTGGTTTAAAAGAAAAGCGTTATGTTTGGAGAAATGAAAACACTGCATTCCAGCATAAGAACCTTATCCCATCTGTGAAACATGGTGGTGGTAGTATCATGGTTTGGGCCCATTTTGCTGCATCTGGGCAGAACAGCTTGCCATCATTGATGGAACAATGAATTCTGAATTCTATCAGAGAATTCTAAAGGAAAATGTCAGGACATCTGTCCATGAACTGAATCTCAAGAGAAGGTGAATCATGCAGCAAGACACCGACCCTAAGCACACAAGCCGTTCTACGAAAGAATGGTTAAAGAAGAATAAAGTTCATGTTTTGGAATGGCCAAGTCAAAGTCCTGACCTTAATTCAATAAAAATGTTGTGGAAGGACCTGAAGTGAGCAGCTAATGTGAGGAAACTCATCAACATCCCAGAGCTGAAGCTGTTCTGTATGGAGGAATGGGCTAAAATTCCCCCAAGCCAGTGTGCAGGACTGATCAACAGCTACAGGAAATGTTTAGCTGCAGTTGTTGCTGCACAGGGGGGGGTCACACCAGATACTGAAAGCAAAGTCAAGTCAAGTCAGATTTATTTATATAGTGCTTTTTACAATGGAGCATTGTCTCAAAGCAACTTTACAAGTTTAGATTATCTCGTCCAATCCCAAATTGAGCAAGCCTAGGGCGACAGTGGCAAGGAAAAACTCCCTAGCAAAGGGTCACATACTTTTGCCACTCACTAATATGTAATATTGGATCGTTTTCCTCAATAAATAAATGACCAAGTATCTACTTTTAGGACTTATGAAAATCTGATGATGTTTTAGGTCATATTTATCCAGAAATATAGAAAATTCTAAAGGGTTCACAAACTTTCAAGCAACACGAACTTTCCTGTGCAACATTTTTAGGAGTGCTTTAATATGAGAAAATTATGAACTGAGACATGAATTGAGATATTATTCCTTTTGAGACGTGGTGATTTTGACTTTTAATCAGTGAATAGTAAGGGTCATTCTTAACAAGAATCAATTGGAAATATGAGCAAACCTACTAAGGAACAGTTTGAGCCATTGTATTTAATTAAATGTTTCATTTGTGGGTTTAACAGGTTTTTTTACTCCGGGGGATTTCACTCGGTTTTCTCTCAACAACTCCCTTGACTGCGGCTTAAACATGAACACAGTCCACGTAATGACAGTCGTTGTATGAGATGAGCGCTGTCTTTATCTACAGATTTTTATTTGCATAAACGGTTCAAATTGCCACGATTTATTAGTATCTAAATTATCTAAAAAGTATGTAGTATAATAGTGCTATTACATTAACAGGGAACAATTACAGAAGAAAGTTTATAGATAGCAGGGGAAGAGTAAAACTTACATTTTAATATAAATAATTGTAATAATAATTATAATATTGCATTAACATAACATAATAATTAATTTTAAATATAGTCTTGCTTGGTTTCTCTATACTATTGTTTAATGAACACGTTTGGACTCCAAACTTTTCAGCTAGCGATCAACTAGTTTACTAAGGTAATTTATTAAACTATACCAACATTAAGCTACCTAACAGCCTACAGCATAACTACAAGTGCCTAATAAATACTCCTAGATATAAATAATAAACACTGCAGTCGTTTCAGGACTGAACAGAGTGATTCTGAGGCTAAGCTAAAACGAACCATTGCACCATTCAGTAACCAAACAGATCTGTGTAACTGATTCAAAGCGTTATTATCACTAAATTATATTAATAACAAATTCAACAATTCTTACCTCAGTTCATCCACAGCATCCATTTATATCCACCGAATGATAGGTTCTATGCAAAGCGTTCAAACCACATGCCGCAGGCTAAGAGACGTGTTTAAATAGAACCGACACCAGTGGTAGTGCACTAATTAGGACATTCGTACAGCGTGATTGGGGACACTGCATCCTTCTGTCCATCGATAAGTGGAAATTAACTGCATACTTGGCGCCACCTTGTGGAAGTTGTTCGGAAACGCGAAATTTAATTTTCCCAACACTTTTTCAAACGATTCCATCCGAAAAATCGTTTTAATCTTCTTGTACTGTTTACGTAAATGATCAATTAATAAACTTCTGGGAGTGCAGGAGTGTGGAGAAAGACAGAGGGATGGATAGCAAAGATAAGAAAGGGCTTTAAGGTAACATGGGATATAACAGATCAAGGACTGGGAGGAATGGGGAGAGGAAGGAGTGGGTTAACATTGTGGTGAACGATTAGCTTGGTAAAAAGAGGGATTTGGAATGATGGGCAAGCGGAGTCGAAAGGAAGGAAGGGTGGAGGAGTGATGAGGATGGTGAAAAGAGTGGAATGGGAGGTTAAAAGTAGGATGAAAGAAGATGAAATGCAGTTGGGACGAGACAGGAGAGGAGAGGTGGGGAGGACTATGAAATGATATGAATGGATCATGAAGTCACATGGTGAAGGAGGAGGGTATAATTTATACCTTTATATTTATATTTTAAAAAATCTGTTCTCATCAGTTTAATATCTGATATATCCCCTATATGGGGACGTCATATTAACTTGTTTTTTAGGCCTAGGAGCCGGAAGAGGAGCTTGCTCCATTCACTCCACGCATCGACCTGGTACTGCAGTACCTCCAGGAACGGTGCACTTTCTGAAATGGTCCAAAAGAAAGAAATCAAACAATAAATAAACACACCAATAAGGCCTCCAGAAATGGTTGTCAGTCTGAAAGTGGCGTTTGACAGGGTCACAGCCTTTTTTGGTCAGTTTTGTGTTTTCCCTCCATTTTACTTTAAAATAAATAAATAAAATTGGATTTAAACAGGGACCCTTAACAGTTCGGTGGTCTATCCTACGAGCAGGCAAGGACTTTGTGACGTGGACCCCGTACGCCCTCCCTCCCTTGGAGAGACCTGGTCTGGTAGCTCGGGTTTCTCTTCATTCACGCATAAATCTTTCGCCTTGTACTAAAGATTTCCACGGAGGGGGCAGCTGACGAGTTTGACGTATTTTTGACTTTGCCTGGGTTTAGCTGGCTTTAGTGGTCACAAAAACAGAAGATGTGGGAGAAGGGGCCTGTTCTCCACTTGTTTTGTTCTCTCTCCCTCTTCCTCTCCTTGCCTTTCTAGATCAGTGGAGAGGACCATGGAGCACGAGGCCTGCTGCTGCTGGGCCCCACCCCGTAGTGCCTGCCCATGCTGTTTACTCGTTCGGGTTGGGTTGTGAGGTCCGGTAGGTTCCAGGGGGTGCAAGTTTCTGGTTATCGCTTCTCTGCCTTTTGGCTAAGATCAAGAGGTTGGGACTTTCTGTTTAAAGACAGTTGTGAGTTAAGTGGTGTCTGTCAAGAACAGAAGGTATAGAGGACTGACAAGATGGCGGCGCGTACGGATGCAGCGGCTCAGAGCTCCCAATCAGGGCTTTTTCTGTTTGTTTTTGTATGTCTTTTTTGTTATTTTAAACTACCTACAGCCAACAGGATCTTCTGTTGATAGGATTACAGATGGAGGGAAACGGAGTTACAACGGAGTTTCTTCACTCCCGTAACATACCAGCGGATATAGCCAGAGCACTGGGCTCACCATAGCTTGTGCTGACCTAGAGAAAAAGGAGGAGGTGGTGACGGAACAGAAGGCAGAAGCGGGGCTGCAGAGACGGCGCTTGGGAGAAGTTAAGGAAAACACCGCACAAACCTTCACTCCCCAGCCTTTTCCTGATTAATGCCAGGTCAATTGTAAACAAAATGGACGAGCTGAGGCTACTGGTGGATGAAAACAGACTCACCAGAGACAGCGCTTTGATCATCACGGAGTTATGGCTTCACCCAGCAATACTCGACGCAACTGTTGATCTAATGAGCCATGACAGGAATCAGAACTCACAAACAACAAGGTGTCTGTACATCAATGACAAATGGGCAAATGATACAAGGACTGTTGTCAGTCACTGTTCACCAGACCTAGAATATATGACTGTGAAATGTAGACCTTTCTTCCTTCATCGTGAGTTTTCAGCTGTCCCGATCACTGCAGTGTATGTAGCTCCTGATGCTAAAGCTAACTCAGCCTCTTATACAGAGTCACTAGTACCCAGCTAAACTGATATCCAGATGCTGTACATATTATAGAAGGAGACTTCAATCATGTGGACTTAAAAGTGGCATTTCCCAAATTCCACCAGCATGTGAAGTGTGCTACACGTGGAAAAAGCCTACTGGATAAAGTCTACAGCAACATTACACAGGGATACTGGGCCATATCATCACCCCACCTGGGACAGTCAGACCACATGTCAGTGTTCATATTACTAGCTTACATCCTCCTCAGGAAAAGGGATCCCACCACTTCAAAAACTGTTAAAATATGGCCTATGGATGCTTCCTTAAAGCTTCAAGACTGTTTTTATAACACAGACTGGAGTGTTTTTGAAACCCAGGACCTGGAAGAGTACACATCATCTGTACTCTCTTACATCAGGCACTGCACTGACACCGTCACGATTGACAAACGCATCCAGGTATATGGCAATCAAAAACTATGGATGACTGGGGAGGTCAGGACACTGCTTAGGAACAGAAACACTGCCTTCAGGTCTCAAAAGGGGTACCAGACAGGCAAAGCTGGATTACAAGGACAAAATTGAGGACCATCTCCAAAGCAACAGCTCAAGGAAGATGTGGCAGGGAATCCAAAACATAAACTATAAGCCCAGATCTAATACTGTGGATGGCAATGCGACAATGGTGGAGGAGCTAAACTGTTTTTTTGCCCGCTTCGAAAAAAAATCTCTAGATTTGGCTACATCACATCCACCATCCAACACCAGCCACATCTTCATAGTGGGGGGAAAATGATGTGTGGCGGGTACTAAAGTCAGTGAACCCCAGAAAAGCAGCAGGCCGTGATGCCGTCACTGGCAGGGTGCTGAAAGACTGTGCAGACCAGCTCACAGGGGTCTTAACCAAAATATTCAATATGTTCTTAGTACAGACCACTGTCCCACTCTGTCTGAAGTGCTCACCTATCACCCCAGTCCCAGAAAAGGTCACCATTAGCAGTTTAAATGACGTTCGGCCAGTGGTCCAAACTCCCATAATTATGAAGTGTTTTGAGAAACTGGTCAGAAGTCATATTATTCAAGGACTGCCTCCCTCACTTGATCCCCACCAGTTTGCATACAGGGAAAACAGATCAACAGAGGATGCTATTGCCAAAGCTCTTCACATAACCCTGACTCATCTGGAACAGAAAAAGTTATGCCAGGCTCGATGACTTCAGCTCAGCATTTAATACGATCTTCCCAAACACTCTGGTAACAAAATTAAAGAATCTCGGTCTCCCGCCCTCTACCTGCCTCTGGATTAAGGACTTCCTCAGTGACCGTTCATAGAGAGTGAAAGTAGGATCTCACTTTTCCTCAGTACTCAACCTCAACACTGGTTCCCCACAGGGGTGTGTACTAAGTCCCCTGCTGTACACTCTCTACACACACGACTGCACCCCACCCACCCAAGCAACTCCTTCATATTTACACATTCAATTTGCAGATGACACTGCAGTGGTGGGGCTCATCACAGAAGGAGATGAGTCTGCATATAGGGAGGAGTGACCTTGTGGTGCAGCGATGACAACCTGATCCTGAACACCAAAAAAAAAAAACGAAGAAATAATAGTGGACTTCAGGAGAAATGGCTCCAACCCTCTGCCCTTATACATCAATGGGGAGCTAGAGAGGGTGCATAACTTCAAGATTTTGGGCCTGTACCTGGATTATGATCTAACCTGGAAGACCAACACCACTGCGCTGATCAAGAAGCACAGCAGCGACTTCGCTTCCGTACGGTTCTGAAAAACAATGCCCTAGCCAAGGAGCTGCTGGTGGCCTTCTACAGATGCTCTGTTGAAAGTGTACTGGCATTCTGCATCCCAGTGTGATTTGCCAACTGCACTACCCAAAAAAAGACATTGCTCCAGAGGGTCATCAACACCATCATCGGCTGTGCGCTCCTCTCCTTAGAGGAGCTGTACAGAATATTCTGCTGCAAGAATGCCCATAACATCCTGAAGGACACATCACACCCAGCACATCATCTGTTCCAACTGCTACCCTCAGGGAGGCGGTACAGAACAATAAGAGCAAAAACAAGAAGACTGAGAAACAGCACATATGCCAGGGCTGTTGCAAAAATAAATGAACACTGAAGTACACACCACTGTTTGCACTTATCTGTGCAATATTTGGTACCTCATCCGTGCAATACTATTTTTTTATTTTATTTTATTTTAACTGTGCAGTATATTTGACTTATTTTATATATTTTGTCTTGTCTTATATGTAGTGGAATATGACTACACCTTTAAACTGATTAATTTTAATGAACAAATGGGGCACCATAGGATTGTTTGGGGACTGGTGGATCCAGAAAACCAGTCGAGAATGAAAAAAAGCAAAAAGGAAATAATGACTGCATATATATCACATTTCTAAACCAGCCGCTAGATTGCTCAGACAGGGTATTTCTAGTGCCGGTCCCAAGCCCGGATAAATGGTGAGGGTTGCGTCACGTATAAAACATGTGCGAAATAAAGTATGCGAGTTCAATACCGATTTGTAAGCAGAAGGGTGATGTACAGAGTTGTGGCCCTTACAGGGGCATAAAGTTGATGAGCCACACAATGAAGATTTGGGAGAGAGTTGTGGAAGCTAGGCTCAGACAGGAGGTGACAGTGTGTGAACAACAGTACGGTTTCATGCCAAGAAAGAGCACCATGAATGCAATTTTTGCTTTGAGACTGCTGATGGAGAAGTATAAAGATGGTCAGAAAGAGCTACACTGCGTCTTTGTGGATTTGGAGAAAGCTTATGACAGGGTGCCAAGGGAGGAACGAAAACACTGTGGTGGTTGTATGAGGAAGTCTCGAGGTGTCTGAACAGTACATTAGATTAGTGCAGGACATGTATGAGAACAGCGTGACAGCGGTGAGATGTGCTGTAGGAGTGGACAGATAGCTTCAAGGTAGAGGTGGTGGGACTGCATCAAGGATCGGCCCAGCCCCGCCGAGTCCCTTCTTATTTTGCTCTGGTGATGGACAGACTAACAGATGAGGTCAGACAGGAATCACCGTGGACTATGATGTTTGCAGACGACATTGTGATCTGTAGTGAGAACAGGGAACAGGTAGAAGAGAACTTGGAGAGGTGGAGGTATAATCTGGAAAGGAGAGGAATGAAAGTCAACTGTAGTAAGACAGAATACATGTGTGTAAAAGAAAGGGAGGCAGGTGAAACAGTCAGGCTACAGGGATCAGTGGTTACAAAGGTCCAGGAGTTCAGGTACTTGGGATCAACTGTCAAAGGAAATGGGGAGCGTGAAATGGAGGTAAAGAAGAGAGTACAGGCAGGATGGAGTGGGTGGAGAAGAGTGTCAGGAGTATTATGTGACAAAAGGGTCGCAGCAAAAGTGAAAGGAACGATTTATAAGAGTGTAGTGAGACCAGCCTTGTTGTATGGGTTAGAGACAGTGGCACTGACAAAGAGACAGGAAGCAGAGCTGGACGTGGCTGAACTTAAGATGTTGAGGTTCTCTTTAGGAGTGTCTAGGGTGGACAGGATTAGGAATGAGATCATCAGAGGGACAGCACAGGTTGGAAAATTGGGAGACAAAATTCGAGAGGGAAGACTGAGATGGTTTGGACATGTGCAGATGAGGGATAGTAGATATATTGGTCGGAGGATAGTGGAGATGAAGCTGCCAGGCAAGAGACGGAGAGGAAGACCAAAGAGGAGTTATTTGGTTGTGGTAAATGAAGATATGCAGGGAGTTGGGGTGAGAGTAGAGTACGTGGAGGACAGGGTGAGTTGGAAACGTTTAACTTGCTGTGGTGACCCCTGATAAAGGGAGAGCCGAAAGAAGAAGAGAGAAGAAGAAGATATATCACAGTTCTAATATCACTAACAGGGTGCATTTATGTGCAACCTAACAATTGTGTAGTAACTACCCAGGTGCAATGTTCCCAGCTTTAGGCTGCGGGCAATTCACGGTCCTCAAATCTTTACCCTGGCCACAGGTAAATGACACAAACTTTACACAAGCACGTTTCTCTAAACTTGGAGGGTTAATATATTCAAACGTGGTCGAGCGTGAAGGAGATCTTTGCTAGTTGGTCTTTTTGCTACTTTTGTTTAATTTCTAATTCGGCACCACCAAACTACTAAGACTGCTGGAAAAGTAAAAACTGAAAACGCAAAAAGACTTCTAAAAACTTCAAAACAAAAACTAAACTTCAGAACTCTTAAAAAAAAAACCTGCTTCTTCTGCTTTGTGTCAAAGTTTTTGTACACACTCTGACATAAGCGATCAGGGGCGTGAGGCAGGGGAATTGCCCTGAATCGGCCAATGAGAAGTTGTCTCGGTATCAAGTCCCTCCTCTCATTGGGCGCGTCCTTTATTTTCACCGTACACCGTTATTTTCACCGTATGCACCAATACAGAGACTATAACTTTGGATTAATATATTTTGGGTATCTAAGATGTCCAACTGTATCACATGAGAATCAAAATTCCTCAAAGATACACGTTTTGTTGTGGGAGTTCTAGGTTCCGATTGTCGAGAAAATGAACGAATATCCCTGGTCAAATTACTTATAAGAAAGAGGCAGGGTGTGTGTGTGGGTGTTTGGACTCATTGCAAAGCAGTTCTCAGGTGTTTTCTAGTTGAACGGTCCATGCAGAGGTAATCTAGTCCTAACAAAAGTTAATACTGATATCATTATGATTAATGACTCTATCATCACTGCACTGGTTACCAGTCAAATTCTGCATTGATTACAAAATACTTCTTATAACTTATAAAGCTCTACATGACCTGGCCCCACATTATCTGAGTGACCTCTTAGAGTTTTACAATCCAACTCATCTACTTCGTTCGCAGGGTGCAGGACTTCTTTTAGTTCCTAGAATTAAAAAAGTCACAGCAGGGGGAAAGGCTTTCTCATACATGGCCCCCCAACTATGGAATAAACTTCCCACTTGAGCTCGAAACTGAGACACTCTCCAAATTTTCAGTCTAGGCTAAAGACATACCTATTTACACAGGCTTTTGACTAGATTTAGACCAGGATGCATGGCTTGGGTCACTGGGGCCGGAGTCTGGAGTCATGTCTGGCCTGCCTGCCTTGTCCGCTAGCCGGGAGTGTCGAGTGGGCGGTCTGGCTGAACTAGGCTTCGGTCCTCGTGATCTTGACTCGTCCCATCCTTGCCTTAGACCATAAGGGCAGAGCTGGGGGTTCATACGTCAAAAGAGTTCTTATGGTGATGATAAGACGAATTGGGGTTGTGCTGTCCTTCTGCCTCACGTGGGGTGGCCAATGTCTAATTGTGGTCCCTCTTGGCTGTGTTACCTACCAGTTCTCCTCTTTCTAGCTATGCTGCTATAGCTAATGCTGACTGCCGGGGTCCTCATGCTACACATGGACATCAGTGATTGTTAATAGAGACATTGTGCTCTTAATCAATAACTAACTTACATTTTCTGTTTTCTCTCCGAGCTGTGTGTTCCAGCAGTTCCAGCCCCACACATTGATGTTCATCCACTGCAAGCTCACCTCAAGATGCTTCCGTCATCAGCTATACAGCCCCATCATACCGGGCCACTTAATGTCGATGTGCATACTTCACGATTTTATTCGAACTTTGGCTCCATGACTTTAGTTTCGTTCTTAGATTTATCATTACTACGCCGCCCAAGGAGGTTGGGGTCCCTTTTTGAGTCTTGGTCCTCCCAAGGTTTTTCTAACTATAACACTAGGGAGTGTTCCTTGCCACTGTCGCCCTACGCTTGCTCAATTTGGGATTGGACGGTAGTTATTAGGAGATAATCTAAACTTGTAAAGTTGCTTTCAAGACAATGCTCCATTGTAAAAAAGCGCTCTATATAAATAAATATTGCAATGGATTGACTTGACTATTAAGAAATATGTCTTTAAAAAAGGCTGAGGTCCTCAGAGGTAGTATTTTGTCTCAGAGCTGTCATTCCGGCTCCAGTTTGGTCTGTGAGATACCGGTACATTGTGTGCGTAAAGTGGTGAAAAGTGGGGGAAGGCATCTTTGTTTTTCTGTAAATGTCAGGCCAGACTTCTCCTAGGGTGGAGGGAGTCTGGCTCGTGTGCAGATTAGAGTAGTGTTCAGAAATTCTTTTAAAACTAACCCATCGGCTTAGCCATTTTACAATGGTAAGATGCAAGAATACAATGGTATCAACAAGGTCAGGTATCAACCACCTGGGCCAGGTCCTAAATTTCTTCTGTTGGTTTGAGTATTGGGCTTGTTTATTGTGGTCATTAATTTGTGAAGAGTTCTGTCAATGTGGTGGTCCTTTCCACATTCCAGTGTCAGTCATGTTTGTGACTTGGTGGAGAGAGGTAGGTATAAAATAAAAACAGTTCAAGTGGCGGTTCAATCCTTCCCTTTCTGTCGTTCGCCCCCCCTTGGTTTGAGTACTCTGCACAGGACACCCGCGCCTATTGTCCCCCCCCGCAGTCATTAATTGTGAAGAGTCTGTCCCTCCCCCACTCCCCGTCCCCCCCTGCGCTCCCCTCCCCCCCCTGTGGTCCTTTCCACATTCCGTGTCACCCGTACCATGTTTGTGCTTGGTGGAGTGGAGAGAGGTAGAAAATTAATTAGAAACAGAAAAATAAAAAACGTTTTCAAGTGGGGTTCAACCAGCTATGAGGCTTATATATATTTTCTCTTTTGCATTGTGCAAGAATTGCATACAATTTCGTTGTACCTTTGGATTATAATGACAATAAAGATTCTATTCTATTCTACAACCCCTGGCAAAAAGTATGGAATTCACCAGTCTTGGATGAGCACTCATTCAGACATTTAATTCTGTTAAAACAAACTTCAGATCAAAAACATGATACAATAATAAGGTCATTCCAAAGTGCAACTTGTTGGCTTTGAGGAACACTCAAAGAAATGAAGAGAAAACATTGTGGAAGTCAGTGAATGTTACTTTTATTGACCAAGCACAGGGAAAAAAATATGGAATCACTCAATTCGGAGGAAAAAAGTATGGAATCACTCAAAATTGGAGGTAGAAAATAAGGACACACCAGTCAATTTCCTTTCCCTAAATGGACACCCCTGCCCTCAGAGTAGATCTGCTCGTTAGTCCGCAGTAAAAAAACCTGCAGTCATGACACCTTGGAGGGCCTGCTGGACAAAGGTTGAGTGGCAAGAAAGAGAGAGAAACCATGGCTCCAACAAGAGAAATGTCTCTTGAAACAAAAGAGAGGATTGTGAAACTTCTTGAAGAACGTAACTCTTCACGCATGGTTGCTAAAGATGTGGGCTGTTCACAGTCAGCTGTATCCAAGATATGGACCAAATACAAACAGCATGGAATGGTTGTTAAAGCCAAGCGTACTGGTAGACCAAGAAAGACATCAAAGCGTCAAGACAAACAACTTAAGGCCATTTGTCTTGAAAACCGAAAAAGTACAACTACACAGATAAAGCATAAATGGGAGGAAGCTAGAGCCAATATATGTGACCGAATCGTTAGAAATCGTCTAAAGGAAATGGGATTTCAATACAGGAAAGCTAAAAGAAAACCATCATTGACACCTAAACATAAAAGAACAAGACTGCAATGGGCTAAGGAGAGGCAATCATGGACTGTGGATGACTGGATGAAAGTTATCTTCAGTGATGAGTCAAGAATCTGCATTGGACAAGGTGATTATGCTAGAACTTTTGTTTGGTGCCGTTCCAGTGAGATTTATGAAGAGGCCTGCCTGAAGAAAACAACCAAATTGTCACAGTCCTTGATGATATGGGGCTGCATGTCAGGCAAAGGCACTGGGGAGATGACTGTGGTTAATTCTCCTATCGATGCACAAGTTTACACTGAGATTTTGTACAGTTTTCTCATCCCTTCAGTTGAACAGATGTTTGGAGGTGATGATATAATTTTCCAAGATGACAATGCATCTTGCCATAGGGCAAAAACAGTGACACATTCAGTCGATGTCATGGCCTGCAAATAGTCCAGATCTCAACCCAATTGAAAACCTGTGGTGGAAATTGAAAAAAATGGTCCACAAGAAGGCTCCGACCTGCAAAGCTGATCTGGCAACTGCTATCAAAGAGAGTTGGCACCAAATTGATGCAGATACTGTTTGTCACCTCATCAAGTCCAGCATCAGAAACGAAAGCCTATCAAGCCAACCCACCGCCCAGCCCCCGCACCCCAAACCCACGACACCAAGGGAGACCCCAAGCGCCCACCACCCCGACCGGTCCCCCCGAACCGCCCAGCCCCCCCCCCTCCCTTCCTCTCCCCCCTCCCCGCCCCGCCACAAGCCCCCCGCCGCCGCCGGCCCTCCACCACCTCCAGAACCCCCCCCGTCCCAAAGGGGACGAGGCCCCCCGCCCGCCACCCAGTTGTGCTATCAAAGAGAGTTGGCACAAATGATTGCATAATACTGTTTGTCACTCTCAAGTCCCTGCCTCAGAGACTGAAAGCCGTTATAAAAGCCAAGGTGTGCAACTAATACTAGTGATGTATTTTGGAATGTCTTTTGTTTCTGTTTTTTCATGATTCCATACTTTTTTCCTCAGAATTGAGTGATTCCATATTTTTTCCCTGTGCTTGGTCAATAAAAGTAACATTCACTGACTTCCACAATGTTTTCTCTTCATTTCTTTGAGTGTTTCTGAAAGCCAACAAGTTGCACTTTGGAATGACCTTATTATTGTATCATGTTTTTGATCTGAGTTTGTTTTACAGAATTAAACGTCTGAATGAGTGCTCATCCAAGACTGGTGATTCCATACTTTTTGCCAGGGGTTGTATATTGCTTTTAATCATTGTGGCTTTAATAGCAGTGATCTTGTTTGGTTTCTTTTGTCTTATTACGTACAGAGGAAAGCCGGTAAGTGATGCTTTCTTGTTGTTAGTGTGTTTTATTGGTTTCTGATTTTAGCTGTTTTTTTTGTTGTTTGTTTTTAGTGTTTGCAGTTGGCACCTCCATCATGTTGGCTGCTCGTGCTGGCATGAGGAGGCATCACAGTGTCCGTTTTCTACATAAAATTGTACAAGGAAAGACAGTCGAGATGTCACTCTTGGGTTTTTCACGTAAATTTGTCCAGGGCCTTTTGAAGTTTAAAGCTGAAGACTTGAATTGTTTATTGACTTTGCCTTTTAATAAGTGGTTTGATGTGAGTTTCAAGTCTGCTTCCCTGTTAAGAGAGTTTTGGCTTTCTATTTTACAGCCAAGAAACTCACTGATAATACAATATTGCCAGGTTAAGGGTGAGCCTATCAAGGTGGTTGATGAGAATTCCTATACAACAAATGGGAAGACCCCATTGGCTACATGGGCCTAAAACATCTGGCACCAATAATAGTGCTCGGTGAAAACTGTGGCTATATTCACTACCAGGGATGCCCAAAGTGAGCAGGAAATGTGGCAATGTACCAATGGTAGAAAGTGCAATCTTTGTTGGGATAAAAAAAAAAAACCACCTCTACAGAGATTGTCCACTGTCTTTTGTCAACAAATGAAAGCAAACATAATTTACAGAAAATAGACAAAAACCATTAATTGATGGGGAATTTTAGGGAAATTCAAATTTCCCTTCAACTCCAGCCATTGGTAGGGGAGCAGAAGGGCCAAGGGAAATGGAGAAGGAGCTAAGGTGGGGCAGAGAAGAAGCAGGAAGAGTAGGGAGTGGCAAGAGAAGAAATGGTGGAAGGTGAACAGCAAAGACAGAAAGAAATTAAAAAAAAACTGAAGCTACAGTATCCCTGGAAACAGTGCCTGAAGAAGAGGACCAAGTAGGAAGAACCATCTCCATCCCATGGGCACAGTACACACAAGGTCCTAAAAGACCTGCAGAATCCGGATCAGTCCAGATCAGTCCAGCTCCTCCTCTGAAGAAATAAATCACTTGTGGCCCTCTGACTCCCCAAATGAAATATCGTTTTTCCAGATTCATTTAACCACATCAACCTCAAAAACGCAACTGCCTGCTAAAACTGGAAAACAAGTGAAAGAGGAAAAGGAGTCTGTTGTAACTGATGTACATTAAGAGGCGAGTTTTATCAGCAAGTTGTTGGTTTTCATTTTATGTGATTGCTTTTTTAGTAAGGGCTTTTATCTCCTTTTAAAAGGTTTATTTGCCTTCTTTAAACCATAGAGTGTTACTCCTTGTAATTAGGCGTGCTCTTTTAACACACTGCTCATGGCACTCATCTCAACCATAAATGTGAGAAGTGCGAGGACAGCCATGAGAGCACAGAGCATCTTATCCTTTTTACATACCGTATTTGTATACCCTTTTTAAAATTTTACAAGAAATATGAGGAGTTGTGGCCCCATGGACCCTCTCGTTGGAGTAGGTCCAATTTTAATAGAGCAGACGGGGTGGCGATTTTAATTAAAAATCCAAACATTTTGGAGAAGGGGAGCACAGTGATTAGCAGCAATCATAGTTCATCTGACTCATTTAGGGGTAGATTTTAAGATTTTAAATGTGTACGGTTTTTGGACAAACATGACAGGTACCATTTAGAGGTGTTGCAGCCCCACATGTTGGGTAGGGCCCCGTTTATTCTAGCGAGGGGTTCTAATTGTGTTTTAACCAAGAACGACCGGAGAAAGGTGGGGGATAATTTTATGTCAGTTTTATTTCAGTGGTTAGTTAGGGATTTTTAATTATTTATTATAAGACATTTTTTAGGATGACTGTGGCGTCATCCACTGTGGTGATAGCCTAGCGGTTAAGGTATTGGACTATGGACCAGAGGGTCCAGGGTTCAAATCCAAGCTGCGACTGTTGGGTCCTTGAGCAAGACCCTTAACCCACAATTGCTTGGATTGGATAAGGGCGTCTGCCAAAAGACAAATGTAAAATGAAAGGCAAATAAAAAGGAAAAAGTACATGATGGGGCTGCATAGACACTTACAAAGATATCTGAAGTGGAAAATGACGGTTTTAATTTTATTAAAAGATGTAAAATGCACAAGGTATTTTGTTAATAACATTTTAAGTAGGGGAGTAAGGGATTACAGTGTTAAAAACAAGACAGGGCGAGGTAGTAAGTAACCCAAATAAAATTCTGTCTGTGGTGAAGGAATTTTATGAAGACTTAAATGAAAAGAAGACCATCCATGAAGCTGGTTTAAAAGAGGCTTTAGAAAGTTTGCAAGTTAAGAGATGAGGACCAAGAGCTTTTAAAGCAGGATTTTACCCAGTTTGAGACTAAAAGAGGACTTAAAGTTTTTCAAAAAGGAGAGGACCACCTGTGGAGTTTTATCTGACATTTTGGGGATATTTTAGTGGAAGATATGACGACTGTTTTTAAAGATTTTGACAACTCAGACTTAGACACACTGCCGGACAGTTTTAAGTCGGGGATAGTGACTTTACTGCATATAAACTATGACAGGACGGACCAGAGAAATTGGAGACTGATCACACTTTTAAATATGGACTGCAAACTTTTTAGCAAACTTAGTAAAATCTTGGTTAATGGGGATCTAACAAAAGCAGTGTCTCTCAGCATAGTCTGAGGCATTCTAGAGAATAAATACACAATTCACATTCAAGCTAAGACATTGAAATGTTTATTAGAAATGCTGGGAACACTTGTTGTTATTATTATTAGCATCCTATTAGCAAAGCAACCCTTAGTTTCAAAAACAGTTCTTTACTAATGCACACTGTGCTGTGAGAAGAATCTGATGCCCAATCCAAATCACAGTTTACCTTCTGCCTTTCTTCCCATGTAGGTAATATCCAATGTACTGAAATTGTGTACTTCTCTTCAGACATTTGGTTGATTGTTTAATCCCAGTAAAACGCGTTACCATTTGGCGTCAGGGTGCAGACATGGAAGTGACTCAAGCTGCAGGCTTGCCAAACAAGTCTGGACTGAATGGTGGCGGCTACAGATTTGGTTTGGGCATCGTAGGCAGGATTTTGGAAGACAAGTCATAACAAGAGGGTACTGATAAAGCAAACATTGCTCAACCTCCAAAATGTCCTAACAATGAGTAGTCACAACTTTTACTTCACCTTATGTACCTGAACTATTATTTATTTTATATTAACATGTTTGAGACAGTATTATTAACAATATAGTACTTGTTTATAGTAATTAAGACGTAGTGTTTGCATGTGTAGAGCTCTAACTAGGAATTTACCCAAAGTCACAGGAAGAACATCTCGTGGTTCTGAAGCCAAGAGTGACCTCTGGCCAGCTTCCTCTGGTAATGAAGGACCTCGTACGCATACAGTTGAGAGAAAAAGTTGTAGGGCTGAATTGTACGGAAATTCGATTTGGAGAAGTAGAACAGCGACCTATTTGGCATGTTAGCTACGGGAAATAGAAAAACAGAGTCCTTCATTAAGATAGCCAACTGAAATACATCTTAAATTGCGTGTGAACCATCTCCGCCCCTGTAGATGTCGCAGTAGTGTTTTGACTCTCAGTTTGTCCACTGAATTATCAAAGTGGTGTGCTTTATTAAGAATCAGATTGTACACCTTAACTCGTATTTCAGCTTTTGTTATATTTTCAGTGAACTGTGTGGAATGTCTCAGTATATCACAATGTGTGGTGATTACCCATCCCTACAGTACAGTCTATAGAGATTGTGGTTTTCTGTTTTTTTTAAGACTGCAAACAAATTTTCTGTATTTTCTGGATGTATTCTAATAAAGAGACTGATTAGATTTGGTCATTATGGTGTTGCTAAAACAACAAATCTAAAGGTGGCCTAAGACTTTTGCACAGACGTACTATTAATGTCTCAGTATTGGACATTTTTGATACTTTGGAGAATAGAAGACGAATAAGCAATTTTGCTTGGCTGGTGTTAGTCAATCACGAGGGAGATCCAGGTTTGTGTTGCATTGTTGCCTTCTGGCTGGGTTGGGAGTAAGACGGGCACGAGTAGCCATGTCTGAGGGTGGGGGATCCAGACTACTTAGCCCTTATAAATGCTTGCATGTATTTGAATTCCATGATATACCACCAATCTCACACACACCTGACCAGGTAGAAATTCATCTCCATGAATTCAAACCTTTTCTCTCAACTGTAAGTGGATTTATATCTAAAAAATGCTTTTAATACCACTGTCATCTGTAAGCAGGAGAAACCAGTTTATCAGTGATCCCCCTCTCGGTCAAGCAGGAAATTGGGTTTGGGATAACCAAAGAGACTAAAATCACCCTGATAAGTAGCATAGAGACGCCGGATGTCTCTCTTGCTGATCCCGGAGAAGTACTGCTCCACCTTAGTCTGGTTGTAGCGAGTGATACCTGTAGGGATGTTCGGATATGATACCAAACCTTCGATTCCAGCAGCTTTGAGAATATAGGGCGCGTCCCACTCAAGAGTCTCGTGATGGCCGATCACATCGTACGTGATATCGCAGGGTGCGCAGAGGTCTACGTAAGTCAGCCAGTGGATGACGTCCTTTCCGAACTGGAGGTCGAGGTGCTTCCGGCCTGAGTCGTCACCCAAGTAGCGCACAAAGTCCTCAAAGTGCAGCCCGGCACTCCTCGAGGTGTTGCGCTGGTTTCTGCGGTACTTGCGGATAATGGCGGGGGCGATGTTGTGTTTGTACCACGGCTCGAAGCGTGGGTTCTGCACAAACTTGTCCTTGAAGGCCGATATGAGGCGCTCAAAGGGGTCTCGGACGATGAAGAACTTAAAGTAC